>ASCI01071805.1:0-12439 GCA_002197625.1 Bombyx huttoni
TATTAATTGGAAACTTTATCATGCGTTACCTAAAATACTACTAACTTTTCCTTTCAGTTACGTTATGAACTTTTTAAAATTTCGCGTGAAACTTTTGTATGTATTTTTACGGTTCATAGTTGCAGGCGCCACAAATACTATAACATATATATAATAAATAATAAGGGTTACAGTCTAAAAAAGAAGTTTCAAGTAACGATCACTTGTGGATAAAAATTAAAGTTCAAAGAATAGTAAAAAAAAATGTCGCGCTTACCTTGACGGCTGAGGGGAGTCGTCTTGCGCTGGTTACATTATAGCGCAACGCCGCCGCTGTCCTCGGGGCCAGCCCTGCAACAAGGAAGTTAATGATAAACAAAACTGGATTGAAAATTATATTTCTTTTTTCTTCATTTAGACGTGAAATAGTGCCGATCATTTATTTCGTATGTTAGACAAATTCTGCCAACGCTATCTAAGCAGAATATATCAAAATTAAATGTAATTTAGAATGATAATTCATATATTAACTATAGGTGATTCCGATTGCACGTTATACTCGTATGTTATTTTATATAAACTTAGTCAGGATTGAAGAGAAATCTATTAAAAGCCGAGCGACGGCCAGGTGTGGGCAATCTTCGTGCAGCCCAGATGTTGCATTTAGTTCCTGTGTCGCGTTCCCGCGTCTCATGGACGCTTTCTATCATAGATTAAAAATATGAGGCCGTTAGCGTCAAAGTAGCCAAGCCTGAAATAATAATGTAGGTAATTATGCTGAACCGGTTATATCACTTTTACGTTATTGCCCGGCAATTGAAAAATGAATTTGGAACTCCGTGGAAACCTAGGACCGATTCTGTTCAGAATAAATTAACATGGTGATCAGTTTATGTATGTACCTAAATTAAATATAAATACCTGATCTAATCTTGGGTTTTTGTACCACTGTTCATAACAGCCTCATACTGACTCAGATAAAATACATCAGTGGGCCGTCTCATCAAGATTTATGGTTTATGAATAAATTAACATGGTGATCAGTTTATGTATGTACCTAAATTAAATATAAATACCTGATCTAATCTTGGGTTTTTGTAGCACTGTTCATAACGGCCCCATACTGACTCAGATAAAATACATCAGTGGGCCGTCTCATCAAGATTTATGGTTTAGTTTTAAAATTACAAACGTGATGATGACAAATGTTGAGCGATCTCATAATCGAATTTATATATAATTTATTTATAAAATAAAATAAACTAAAATAAATAAATTGTGGTATGCGTAGATGAAATAATTAATGTTTACTAGTGCTTTCAATATAAATTGAACACAATATTCATTTACAAAGTATTGTAATTAATAACATTCTTATTGTTTTAATGCCACCAAATCGTAACACGTGTTTATAGGTTCATTTATTTGAATGTTGGTATTGTTGCTCTTTAATTCATGCTTGTTCTTTGAATCAAGAGCAGCTAATTGTTTTCGCGGGTTCTGCTACCGTTTTTTAAGCATATACTCTTGCTGCTATGACAGTACACTTCGAACGTTTTCCCTTAAAACTTTTATAATAAAAATGAACTTTTATAATTATAATGAAAATGAGACTATTATAATGAAAATTATCAGTAATATTACTATTTAACTCCGTGTCTGTTTTATTAATTGTATTTTTTTTTCAAATTTCGAATACTTGTACGACGGTAACTACAATGACGTTGATAATTTTATATCACAATGTAAATCGTTTTTAGATTGTTACTTTAAATTCTAATTCTGTTGATCTATGTACATTCTATCAATAGCTGTCTTGTGTGAATGTTGCGTGCCCCAGCGTTGCTTGCGTCGGCACACAAACTGCTCGAAAGTAGATCGGCCGTACCCAGATCCAGTAATTTATAAGTATTTATAAGCCGAAACTAGTTAGCCCTTTTGAGACGTGAGTTGTTGTGTCGTGGTATAATAAATTAATTATTTCTTTAGAATGTATGACAAGAAAACAGGCTATTTGGAGCAGAAAAATGTTTTAATATTATTTATTGAAACAGAAAAATATTAGCTCGTTGAAGGTATTGTGGGCCCCTATGGTTAGGTATCACTATTCCGTCTATTTCTGTTGCGAAACAGTCATAGTTTATTTGTTGGGAAAGCTGTCATATAATAGCATTAGGGCTGCCGTCTCAGGGCTCAAGGTGGATAGTAGTATGTTGTGATATCTACGGTTTCTGTGTCCAGCAAATAGTCCGTGAGCATCTTCAGTCGTCAAGAGTAACAATTAAACTAATATTTTATTATTTCTACGTTGATTATTTATTTATAAGACTATTAATTATTTAATTAAGCTAAGTAGGTAACTTAATTAGATTTTTAAAAACTAGTTTTTTAATTTATAATTAGCTTAAATGGGCTTAAAGTCTACCACGTTAGGTGGTTATTGGTGTCGTCAATTGGCATCACAATGTCAAAATCGCTATACGAATTTCTAGGGAAAGATATGTCCTTAGCATAAGGTGGAATCTATATTTCCTCGAATAGCCGTAGGTATGTCCAAGATATGCACGAGAACTAATCCTTTAGGTATAAATGAAGAAGGTCGCCTACCTAGGCGAATAGCACAAGAATACTAATAGAACGGCTATTTTTTTATTAAAAGCTAAACAGCAAAATAAAGAGAGAGAGAGAG
Source organism: Bombyx huttoni (assembly GCA_002197625.1). NCBI lineage: Eukaryota > Metazoa > Arthropoda > Insecta > Lepidoptera > Bombycidae > Bombyx > Bombyx huttoni. Next base: position 2,669 of record ASCI01071805.1, read on the forward strand.
AGAGAGAGAGAGAGCTAAAGAAAAAAAATCGTCGTTTTCAAATTACGAGCATTGCCTACGGCAAAAATAGCTTCGGAATATAATAATCTCTATAATCAATGTGATCAAAGAATGTCGAATATTACAAACACACAAAAGAACATTTCATACAAAGAGATTAGCTGTCGTTTAGTAGACAATGAGAATGTCAATATTGGTCTGTGTGGCCGGTAAACAGGCGTCTCGGACGATCGACTCCCGAGAATCCGTCTACGTTTCATTTATAAAGCCACCTATAACTATAGCCTCCCGATTGTTTCAGGAACAAAGAGTTCTTCATTCCCATTCCAAGTTATTCTTTGGCTTTCAATCTACGTTTTTCTATAAGCCTCTGACTAGCATAAAAGAAGCTGTGAAATAAAAATCAACATGTAACTAGGCGAAGTCAAAGTCAACCGGCGATCAATTTGTTTGGGATTTATGTTAAATAAATACTCGAAGGATATATTAATCGTTCTAAAACAAGATGTCTGAAAGCAAAACACCGTTGCTTCTAAACATTGTGTGCAAATTTCATACGATGAAACTCGTATAAGTTGTTTATTGCGGCTCACTGCGATATCATTGTTTATTGTATTCCCACCTGAAGTATTCGATACACATTCAAATAAATAAAACACATACTTCAAGCGAAGTTTGAACATTTATTCGCGCCGCCTAACAAACGTGACTGGATGAAGGCGAGTTTATAGACGCCGGTCAGGCATTGTGTCTTGGCATTGGGAGTATCGAAGCATAGACAATAATAATTTTTTGTATAAATGGGTAGACGAGTTCACAGCCCACCCGATGTTAAGTGGTTACTGGAGCCCATAGACATCTACAAAATAAATGTGCCACCCACCTTGAGATATAAGTTGTAAGGTCTCAGTATAGTTACAACGGCTGCCCCGTCCTTCAAACCGAAACGCATTACTGCTTCACGGGAAAAATAAGCAGAGTGATGGTACCTGCCCGTGGGGACTCCCAAGAAGTCCCTAACACCAATAATAAAATCATCATTAATCATTGTATTAACTTGTGAACTTAGATGGGCCACGTGAACAGCCTCGTGTAATTCTGCAGAATTCTAATGCCGTATAAGTTATGCGGCCGAGAAAGGTACGTACATCGTATAAAGTAAGATCATGTTAACAAATATCTACAAGATTACTCACGTTTGTTTACAGTATTGTAACAGTTTGTACAGCGTTTGTTGTAATCAAGGCACGTGCCATCATAAGAAAACATTCACAACATTGTAGCCGATTTGTGGATAGTTTTTGATTAGTTCCTGTTTAGCTAAGAATAATTTGAATGTTAATTGGTGTTGTTTGAAATAACAACGCAACGACTACACGGGTGGTCAACTATAACGGTCTTTTGCAAATTGTAATATCGTACATGGAAGAATTAAATTTCACGGTCAATACGTTATTGATATAAAAATATTATAATTTAACTAACGTTCAACCAAGACACGTATTCTTGCTTATGAGTTTAAATGCGAACACAATATCTACTAATGATGCACCTACATATCAACCTTCAGGAAAACGTTAACCTTTGAGGTATGTTATTTTTAGTGACAAGATTGAGTACCTACATGATTCTGTAGTTATGATTGGAAGGTCGTGGATTGCGATAGTTGATTTAAAGTTTGTATAAAATAATTTAAATTATTTTAGTTGTATTATGTTGACTAGTATCTGTAGTTGTGAACACAGTAAAATAGTAGCACATAGAAATAAATAGCGGTGGTCTGGGTCGCGAATCTGTTCTTATATTTAATAGATTGATGGGTAATTTTGCTCTGATGGGTGGACGAGGTCACAGCCCACCTGATGTTAAGTGGTTACTGGAGCCCATAGACATCTACAACGTAAATGCGCCATCAACCTGGAAATATAAGTTCTAAGGTCTCAGTATAGTAACAACGGCTACCCCACCCCTCAAACCGAAACGCATTCCTGCTTCACGGTAGAAATAGGCAGGGCGGTGGTACCTACCCGTGCGGACTCACAAGAGGTCCTAGCACCAGTAAGTTTTCTCCTATTTATTCTAGTAACTTCGAGGGGATATACTAGATTCACCGAACTAATAGACGAGTTCGCGAGGTTCAAACCTGATGATTTTGCTAACACTAACTTATTAACAAGAGCAGTGCTTCGCAGAATCATCAGGAAACCACATCGTTATCAACATAATAAAATTCTGGTCTTTTCACTGTTATGATTATTACAAAAACACATAATGAGTTAAAATTAGTAGACCTTGTGTAAGCATTGAACTAACTTTGATATTTAATTTTAATCCGATTAGATAAAACTAAGTTGAGATCATACTGATATTGAAAATGAGGCGGATCGTAAAAGATGTACAATATTGTTTTATTTTATTGACGATTTAGAACAGTTAGAAATATGGCAAACATTTCATAAGCAGGTTTATCGGCGTATCGTTAAATTTTTAAGTATGTGTATTACATGATATATCATATTTTGCGCTCCGATGTGGTCTTTCAGTTTATTATGTCACTTAGGTTGGTTAATAGACTGTTCTCATCTTTATCACGTCCATTAATGTCAGCAAAGTTTTTTTTCTTCGTTCATCCAACACCTATTTGTTGTTGTTGTCATTAGAGCCCATAATCATCACAACGTGATTTCCGTTACACGTCCCTTGATTAGTATATTAATGTAAAGCTTAATGTTAAATTTGCAAACGATCACCGTATAATTCTTAAGAGAGAACGTTTTTCTTTTAATATGCTGTACTAAAATGATAACGTTGAAGTAGATTCTGTGTCTCCGTACCAAATGCGGATCGGATCAGCTCAAGTCATAAATAAATAAAACGCTACCTACCTTCACAAAAACAATGCTCCTCACCCATGAATTAAACATTGTTTTCTACTATGGTTCAATAAAGCCAGAATCTTCCATAAATTCAAGTCGAGTTCGATCTCTTAATGTTTACATTGCGAACCGTCTTATAGTACTAGAACTAAAACTAGTCAGTTAACTATTCATGAAAGTTGATGCTGGGCTCAGTCAAGAATGTAAGTTGGCGCCACTCCGGTGCCACTAAGTAGGTGTATCTGTTCTAAGGTAGGTCTTAGAATAAAATATTAACAGTCAGTTCAGTTCGAGTTGAAATGATGCTCTAAAATTAAAGTAACAACTGTATAATCTTACATGTTATGTAATTATAAATTGAATACTACTGCATTAGTACAGTTGCCTTTTTTCCTACCTAAGCTGATAGCCTTGAGAGGCTATATCAGCGTAACCCTGGCGTGTAGGTGAGCTCACGGGGCTCAAACCCGAAGGCGTTGCTAATCCTACCCTAGCAAGGGAGTGCTTCGCAGAATCTACCACCGGGTCGGAAACGCGACCCACTGAGACGACACAGTAGTTTAAAAGTGGTTTAAATTACTGTGCGCTGCATAGCATTACAATTTACACTACAAAGATCTGTGCAAACTATAAGCCATCTTTGATTTTGATAGTTTTTCGTCTTTAAAGACAATGCTAGTTGTTGACAAGATAAAAATATGCCGGTTATAGAATAATTGTCTTCGAATGTTTCTGAACTGTATATTGTGTAATAGGTACATTGATCATGTTGGTCTCGTGATAAGTGATATATCTACTCTGTTATGAGCTTCGGGTTTGATTACTGGAGTCCGATGTTTGGTAAAGATGTTTTGTATGTCTTTGTGTTTTCGACACCCGGATTTTGGATCCCAAAGACATTGAGAGTGAAACGTTTATTCACTAGACGCGGCTTGTATTTCTAATTCAGAAACCGTTGTAACATTAAAATACTTCCATTTTATAATACCAAAATAATTTTAGTATAGTATATTTAACTGTTGTACTAAATCAAAATGTAATACATATGTTTTTATTACGGAACTTAAGAACTTGTAAATGTGTTTCCAATTATACTAGCGAATGTGTTGCTGGTTATTTTTGCTAAGCTCTAAGGTAAAAGACAATTCCGTTTGTGGTTCTTAGATTCGATAAAAAGAAAAGTCTGCGGTTTTATGCAATAAGCTCCGTCGTCGCTATGTGTATTGTTTTCTTTTGTTAAACCGGGTCGACGTACTATGTCATAATTTAATTTAATGATCCTTTTATTTTCTATTACGGAATGCTTATAAATTAAATAAAAGTATAAGAATGTGAGATGGATAAAAGGCCTTTTCGCGCGTTGCCAACATTACGTAATTTGAAAGTTAGCGAGCTTATAATAAGAGTACCCCAGAGTGTTTCTCATCTAAGTCGTCTTTTTACTATTAAGATAGCTTTGTTTTTTTTTGTTTATTTAAAAACTGGTAGCTTAAGGGGTATTCGAGCTTCTTACAAACTGTTTTTGTACAACGTATCAGGAGTCTATATTATGCTTTTGTTGTAATCCATTAAATGAACATTTGATAATGTACTTGAGTGATTTTTTATAGCCGACTTCACCTATCACGTGAGGCTATCAAAAGGGAATATTTTTGCTTTGTTTACAAATTACGCGTATCTCCTCAGTATACTGGCCCTTTAATGACAACGTGCGCACATTTCGTTTTCTGAAGTCTGGAATAGCGTTTACGAGACCTTTTCCATTATGTTTTACGTCGTTTCGTTGTCCAATAAATGTGATCACTTTTTTTTTTAAAGTCACAGTACCTACCAGTCAGTAGTTTCGTAATTTGATGTGTATAATATATATTTTGTTGTTCTCGAATTGATGTATATATATAAATGAGGGCGCGACCAAGGCTCTGTTCTTTGTAAAATTTATAATGTCAGCCTTTCTGACGTAATTTTATGAGTCTGCTAGTGATTTTGGCTCAGCTTTTTTGATTCTGAGAAAATGCGACGAATTTAAATATTTCACAATTACAATATTACTATAAAAATATATATAATTAAAATTTGTGTAATTATTGGTAGTAGGACCTCTTGTGAGTTCGCACGTTGAGTACCACTATCTTGCCTATTTGTACCGTGAAGCAGTAATGCGTTTCGGTTTGAAGGCTGGGGCAGCCGTTGTAACTAAGACCTTACAACTTAAATTTCCAGGTGGGTGGCGCATTTACGTTGTAGATGTCTATGGGCTCCAGTAACCACTTAACATCAGTAACCACTTAACTGATAACACACCTGATAACACCAGATATCTAACTTTTGGATGTATTGGATCCAATATTGGACTCCAGCATAATATTTTTTTTTTCTCAATGGTACCTAGTACTTTCTCGGTAGTTGTGTAATGCACAACTAAATATATCGTAATCTAATGTCGTGCTAGCATTAGAACGTTGGTCACGGGGTTTCCATACCTTTCTGTACGAGCCGAAGTAAGTCACAACAACAATACTGTTCACTTTTACTCGGCGACTTTGCGAGCTCCATAATGCGTTATGTCACATTGGAAATTAATGTACGGCCCACAATGATGACAGCGTTACTCGGGTATGTATTTAATTAGCATACATTTATTCATATTTTTGTGTTACGCAATAGTTTTGTATTGTGTTGGTAATAATAATATTAATAGTTACATATGTTAAGGGTTTTTAAAACCGTTCTTGGTAATAAAAATGGTATATTTTATTTTATTATGTCTTTACCGTTGTCGTTTTTGTATTACTCTTGTGATAAAGGCTATTGAAACCCTTCTCACTTTCTTCTAGCTGATAAACGAGTTAATAATTCCATCCGCGTCAGGATATCACGTCACAGCTTCCGTATAAGCGTGACGGTCCCTTGGCTATCAACGGGCGGTTTGTGTCTGTATTCCTATTTACTTTCTATCCGTAACAATATAAATGATTTCGGTTGCTCGTAATTGACATGTGCTACGTATTTTAATTTCAAATGACTCTGATTCCATTTATTAAGCGTGGGCGTCCAATGACTTTCACCCGGTCGATTTTTTGTCGTTTTGCCTTTCGTTGTGATAATAAAAACGTTTATAGTATTACACGTAGTAGGAAGACGTATTAATCTTATACAATATAATCGTCATTGCTAGACAGGCACTCATTTAATAGGTGCTTAGTATTCTAAGGCGGTATAAGACTTCCTTCCGCGTTTTGCTCCGGGACAGTACTTCGTGTCGCGTCGTGTAACTAGTGACTCTGTTATGATTAGTTACGAGAGTGTATTGCATCGTAAACGCCAATATCAGAGTAATTTTAACGGGATATAGCAAAACTTTAAACAGTAACGTGCTCGCTGAGCGAGAATAGAATACTCGATGTGTTTATTATCGTTCCCAGGATGTCTAATACATTACATATGCGAAAAAAGTATCGATATTTCTAAGTATCGATTTGAAAATACTCTGTATTACAAGTCCGTTCGTCATTTACTCACAATCATTCAATTCAAATAAAGCTCTAAAGCAAATGAAATCTTGTGATTATATTTTTCAATTTATCCTTGGGTAGTTAGTAATTTATTTCAAAGTGTTTGGAATTTATCAGAAAAATCATGAATACGTATTCAATATGGTAAAATTCTGTGATAAATATTTGCATAAATTTCGTGATATTTAATGTAAGCATCGTCAATAATACGATGCATTAAAAAACACTGCAGAATAATAGAATAATATTTTTTACAATATAATAATATAATTTAATTATTTAAAAGAATTAATAGAAGTTTATAATTGGTTGTGCATTATTCGTTTTTCTAGATAAATATCCGTTTATTGCAGTTTTGATATGGCTAGCACCCAGAATATACAGGATCAGAAAGGAATTAGAATTTTATTGTATTGTGAATATCTGAAGTTACTTTTATGAGTAGTTAGTTTAATATAAAGATGGAAGTCATCTTGAAGTTTAAACAACTTGTACACTGCTCTGTAACAGGAAATATGTAAATCATTCGACTAATTAGTGCTTCTCGGACGGCACGCGATCGAATGGCTATCTTCATTGTTACAACATCGTTATGTGTCATTATTGTTATGCCATAGTGTTGTGGCTAAATGATATGTTGATTAAAAATTTCACTTGAAGTAAAATCTGCAATTGTTACATTTAACACATTTATTAATAAGTAGCCAGTGTGTAACTTGGTTACGCATAACACCTGGGGAAGCATTGTGCATTAAGTGGTCAACATTTCTAATTAGACACGACCTTCAAAAATGAAGAGACCGACTCAGAAGAAAAAGATAAAACAAAATCAATTTTTCTTTTACGTCTACCTCCGAAACGCGTTATTACGTCATTTACCTCAATGCTTACGTTTTTATGAACGTGAAGAAGTGCCAGTCCGGTTAAGCAATCTTCAGTCATTGAAGTTCTCAACCACGTTTAAATTCTGCGCAACGTAGAGAAAGACCTTTCTGCTGTCGCTACACTGACAGGGTAGCACAAGTGTGGCGCGGTAAAGTTCAAATTTTTGATTCGTTCGTTCCCAAACGTTTGCCATCATACAAAGTTATTATATTATTTTAAATTAATTAAATATTGAAAAATAAAAAATTAAATCATTATGGTCAATTAGTGGTAAACCAAGTCCACCAGTTTAGGTGAGGGGTTATGACCCCCATGATCACCCCCCTGGATCCGCCGTTGAAGATATTGAGATACTGCTATAGATGGATGATGGAAGTAGTAGTGCTTCAAGGAAGCCACAGTCAAATATTATACATATCTTTCAGTCAGAGACGCATTTTTATATTATATTATTTATACATTGATTTATAATACTAATATCAATGTAGATTAAAATAAATTTCTTCGTTGGAAATACAAATGACATCTGATAATGATTACACACCTAATAACAAGTTTCACAACTTCGTAACTATATGTTTTATTATCTGTTATAAAATATGTAACAATTGACAATCTGTCATATCGTTGTACCTTATTACAAGATATAGTCTGAGTCAACTTACTCTGAAGTACGTGTTCTGAGGTTGTGCTGAGAAAATACTTTTTATTATTGAATTTTTGAGAACCCAGTACGTACAATATAATTAATTGTTCTAAATTTAAAGGATCATAATTTTTTTTATCACTAACTGCATATTCGATGAGATGATGCATGCTATGATAAACCGCTACTTTCAAATGATATATAAATGTCATCTCCACTTCGAAATTATGGTCGAGTTTGACAACACAATATATATATATTAATATATTATGTTTTCTACTTTTAGTCTTGCATAGAGGTGAATTCACGGTGAATCAATCCATGAAAAATCTGAGACCTCAAAAATCATGTCTCAAGGTGGGTGGCGCATTTACTTTGTAGATGTTTATGGGATTCGTAAACACTTAACATCAGGTGAGTCATGAACTCGTCTACTCATCTAAGCAATAGAAAAAAGTACACTGAAATTCAACAGGCAATATCATCACGTACATACCTATATAACATGTACTTATTATTATTATTAGTACATTCTTTGCGAAGCAGCGTCATTTGATTTCGGAAATTGGGTTTGTTGACTTACCCAATTAAAATTAAACTTTGTGTCTCTGCCAACCTAAATAAAGGAGCCATGATGAAATACTATTTTTTTTGTTGTCCAAGTAATTTTAGTTTGAAGTATTTAGGGCGATGCTGTGGTAACATAATGAGCAGGTAGCTCTCCGTCAGTCAGTTGGTCAAGCTATAGATTAAACTAATAATTATACAAATAATTACCCACTGATACCGTGGCGCTAGTCGGATTACAGTGCAGACGGAAACAGTAATTTAAGTTTGTTTCTTCATTTAAATATTTTGTTTTACTATGTATAAGTATTTTTTATGTATAACATGTTCTGGCAAACGGAAAAGATGTCGTCCTAGAACAACTTGGCGTCGTACAGTAGAGCAGGAACTGAGCATCTTGGGAATGACGTGAGAGGAGCTGAAACAAACTTGTCAAGACCGATGTAGATGGAAAGATTTGATTTAAGCCTTACACCCCAGCAGAGGGTAATAGGAAGGAAGAAGAAAAAATGTGTAATAACTCTAGTAAATGTTACAAATGTTGTCGAATGTTCAAATCTACTTATTGACTCGTATGAAATAAATTTTCATCATTTATAATGCATTGGTTTTTACTGATATCTGTTTAATATGTCCGTATATGATGTACGTAAGTTAAAACAGTAACAGCGGCCTTCTTAAATCATAGAATAAACTAATTTTATTTTTTATTTTACACTAAATGTGATACATATTGGAGATAAATAATCACTTTTGTTAGTTTTCCTTCTACGGTCATGATGCAATAGCGGATAGATAAATATATGTTTTTATAATCATAGAAACGAAACAATGTTTGATTACACTATCGATAGGCCTACTGTTACAACGTCGACTGTAATATAAACATGGTAGCCTGCTTTGTCCGTTTGGAACAGGGTTGCTAATTTCAATATTTTTATAAGTCAATTTTACCTTTGAGACTACACTTTATGAGCCCGTACTATATGTATATTGGTTATATGTACATTATGGTTTTCGTATTCTCTTCCGTTTCGAAACTCAAATTTGTTCGTCTTTATAAATAAAAATCGTCAAATACATGACGAAGATTATATCATACAATTGAACAATATAATTACAGCAAAGTATGTGTGTGTGTGTGTTTGATAATTACAGCAAATAAAAGCGAATCGATATTAAAAAAAATTTAAACTAAAAACGTAATTGATTTTCGGATTTTCGATTTATATTTATATTTACTGGTGGTAGGACCTCTTGTGAGTCCGCACGGGTAGGTACC
>KZ221597.1:0-10910 GCA_002197625.1 Bombyx huttoni
TGTCTATGGGCTCCAGCAACCACTTAACATCAGGTGGGCTGTGAGCTCATCCACCAATCAGAGCAAGAAAAAAAAATACTAAAGTTCCCCAGGTTAAAAATAAATAAAACCTGATTTGATTTGATAGTGCTAGCATTAAAGCACCTGCCACCAAAGACCTGCCTAAAATATTAAACAACTTATGTTTATAATCTTATATAGGTCTATCTTGTCTACCTGTCTTTCAACTCTGCGTTCATTTTCTAATTTTCTTTTATTGGCTGTTTTGATCAAATTTTCAATGTATTTTGGCTTCTTTTCTTGTTCTGTCTTTATTTTTTCTTTTTTACTTTTAACTTCGTCATATATTTCATCATATTGATAAACTGTGGGATCTTCTAACAATGCTTTCTCTTGGGACATCTTGACCTACAATTTTATTTTAAAACATTCATCACAAAGAACTTTTCACATAGGCTCATAAGAAATATTGAGACATTGTACCTAAGAGTATATTTCTTATTTCCGTAACTTTAAATAAATGTATGTTTCATTTTTAGTCAAACAATATGGAAATGAATAAAAAAAATCGAAACAAACCTGTCTATTAATATTGTCACTATGCCGCAATAAGTGTTCCTTTTTCTTTGTATCATCATCAGAATCAGACTCATTTCCAAAAACATTATGAGATGCTTGGAATTTAAGTGTGTTGAGCTGCTTACCTCCCTTCTCAGGTACAATCAAACCATACCTATGGATATAATATATAAACATTGCTATTTTGTAAATGTTTGATCTATAATTACAGAGGTGATAGAGGTATGAGATTTACAGAGAAGAAATAATGGAAGTAAGTATGAAAGATTATTTGTGTCACCCAATTTTGATATTATTTACAATATAATATTTTTGAAATATCTAGTATCATACATTGGGTCATGTGCTAGGATTTTCTTCTTTTTTTTAATCTTACTAAGCAAATGCTATTGAAAATTTGTGGATGAGCATAGCCTTTGAGCTCTCTCCATGGAGCAAAGAGATTAAAATACAGAAAAACAAAGTTCCATCAATCTATTTCTGTCAAGAAACAAAGAGCAGAAAAACTAGAACTCATGTCTCAAAGAGAGTGGCGGTTTTCACGTTGTTGATTTCTATGGGCTGCTGTTACCACTTTTTTTTTATTGCTCTGATGGGTGGACGAGTTCACAGCCTACCTGATATTAAGTGGTTACTGGAGCCCATAGACATCTACAACGCAAATGCGCCACCCACCTTGAAATTTAAGTTGTTGTCTCAGTATAGTTACAACGGCTACCCCACCCTTCAAACCGAAACGCATTACTGTTTCACGAAAAAGCACCACTTAACACCACGTGAACCGTAAGCTCGTTCATCCATCTTAGCATTTACACAAATGTTTGGTACTAGGAAGCTTCGGGCGACATATGAGATTATCCTGGATCAGACATATGCTTTGTATCACATTTTAGTCCATGCGTCAATTAAAGACTCAACATTTTAGAAGCCAACTTGGCTTTCCCTTCCCTGTGAATACGAAACTGATAACCGCTCTAAAGATCTTTTGGAAACTCAATGTTCTCAATGGTCGGGGGGATATTTCTAGAAAATTGGTACATCGTGAAAAATGGGCCCTTCATCACAATGTTTAAGTTTTTCTTAACTAAAGTAATAGTTACAGATCACTTACTTTTTTGATGCCATCTCTGCTCGGTGAAGCTTTGGGCTTCTTAAAATTAAATTACTACCATAAATGATACACTGAAATTATTACACTCAGTTCATTATGAAATTACTGTAACTGATAGATGCCTTAAAATTTTACTAATAATAAAAAGTAGGTTAAGTATGTATGTATTTATTTTGTGAATTTTGATCTTAGATTACTTCAGAGATTACCTTATTATTTATACTACATAGATTACTTTAATAAATAATAACACAGACCATAGATGATATAGGTACAGACCTCACCTCAGATATTAAGTGTATCAAAAGTTTATCATCTATGACATAGACAATACACTGAATATTTAATATTCTGCTAAATTCATTTTTATAGTTTTTTTTTCCCTACCTAATTCTTGAGAGGCTATATTAGCGTAACCTATGCTTATCTGGTTTATTGATTCATCCATTGGACAGACATTTCATTGAATTTTTAAAATAAGTACAGAAGCCCATTGTTAATATGAAAGGTGAAATAAAACAAAATAAAAGTAACATTTTTATCATAACACTAAACGTAGAAACATATTATCATATAGTAAAATAGCGGAAATTTTCTGAAAGATTTATCAAAACCAATTTGAACTTATTTGACCTTTGCCTTTTTGTGTATAGAAATTTAATGCACCTTCAACTCTTTAATTTAATTAATCATTTAATTTTTTCCTGCATAAATAACAGATTACTTAAAACAGTGATGAGCCTATGGGGTATGATGTTTTGCTTGGCTAAATGGACAAATTAAAGAAAAAATTGACTGACTGTCAGTGTGGCCATATGTGGCAGAATCTTAATATTTTGGCAGGATTGGACTTTTATATTAGTTTATAGCATGATCAGGAGACGTGTTATAAAACCTGACAGTGTTTGGTAGTATAGGGATAAAGAAAATAAATTTCCCTATACTTTTCGTGCTATGTCCGTATCACATTCAATTAACAACATTAAAATGTTTTGTAGAACATTGATAATCTGAAATGAGTATTCATAAACACGAGTTTACGTTTCATAAAAGTGTTAACCGTGTCATCTACGATGGAATCGATTTAGATTTTAAGGTGATAATCTTGTTGGTAATGATTGGTGGACGATACTTATTATTATTGGTGGTGCTGATGAAGTGAAAATATGAAAGAGCGTATAGAGCGGAGTGGGAACAAGATCCTTTACTTTCATTGTGGTTCTCCAAAACTAAAAATCAATCAGAAGTATACTTTTGTAAAGCCTGTATCTGCAAATTAGTTACCCGTTTGTCCACTATAAAAGACAATACTGCTACTAGTAAACATAAAAACATGAAAGGATTTACAGGGTAGTCTTTGGTAAATTTAATAAACAAAATGTAATATATCTCGTTCACAAGAACTTAAAAAGACAAAGAACTCTTTAATATGATTTAAAGATCGTACCTGAGTTCTATCTTTAAATAGTAGAGTGCAGGCAGCTACGAAATATTATGCTAACACACTTTTATGAATTATAATTGCTTTTACGCATGATTTATAAATTGAAATCACAGTTTCGTTATTTGGTTTTTCTTCACGAATCTACTCTCATTTTTTTTTCACTTGATAAAACGCTTCTTGTCACTTTCTTTTATGTGTATGTTTATTTTAAGTAGTTTTTATGTTTATCAACTCCAACACTCTTACGACTCGTAAAGCAAAATTATGCGGCTATACAGTTTACATTTCTCACATAAACACATACCTTATACTCAAAAATCATCAATATACTTTAAATATTGTTCATTTTAGAGTAATTTTACACACTGTTAGAAAATAAAACTGCACAGCACAACGTCCCCTTTAAATTCCAACCAAAAACTCCTGTGTTTTTACTTTTCTTGTTTTATTACAACGGTTAATAAAGTTTGCATTAAATAGGCATTATTTACCACAGATTTTAGCAGGTTGTCAACTGAAGGTTGCAAGATATGATCTTGATCTATTGCACAGATGATACACTTAATATTGATCTATAGTAAAGAGCAAATATTAAGTGTATCATCTATGATAAAGAGTTGGTCACACTGCTGACTGTCCAATATTACTATCAAATGATCTCATTTTATTGATCAAATAGGTATAGACTTATTTGGTGTACTAATTCCTATAAAAATTTGAAACTAGTAATGGCCAAACCTAAGAACGAAGACGCTTCTGAGGAAGCTAAAAAAATTGTAGACGACGCTAAAAATTTTATTGAAAGAGCTATTGCAGATATTGGTAAAACTTCAGCAACAAAGCAGCTAATTTTAGGAACTGCATCAGGATGGTAAGCTATTATCCATTGATTCTATTCAAATGACGATTTTGCATTGTCCATGACGTAACCCTAGTTCATCGTAAAATTGTGAGAAATTCAGATATTATGTATTCATATTTAATTCGTAATAAGAAAGTACAGGCAATCTTTGTTTTTCCTTTTTATTATTAAAACTATTCACTTTTTCCAAATTTTTTAATTTACAATTTCTTAAATTTTTTGTGAATTCATACATTTATACTGGTTCTTCATACAGTCAATGTATTTTTTCGCTAAATCGCTAAATATTTGAGACACCACTTAAAAAAGATTAAAATTTTTGGTTTCAGAAATTTTAGATACTTTCATATTATAACAACAACTTCCAAGAAAAATCATTTAACCATAATAGTCTAGCAATTTTTTCATTTGAAGCCGTGCTGGTACTATATTCGGCCTACAGCTTTCACTGGATGTCACCATTGTCAGTGATTTTATAAGCACCTTTAACTACATTTCCAGGAGTCTGCACAATAATGAAAGACTAGTAATAATTCTATGCTCCAAATTTTTTCACAAATCATGAATTTACTCAAGTTTTAAGTAATAGAATCTCAAGATACATTACTTAAATCAAACAGTTGAATTTCAAATTTTTTTTCAGGATAACTGGTTTCATTTCTATGAAGATTGGAAAAGTAGCAGCGGTTGGACTTGGAGGTGGAGTCATTCTTTTACACATTGCAAGCCAGAAAGGCTACATTGATATTAATTGGGATAAAATAAACAAAAAAGTTGATAAAATCAGTGATAAAATTGAAAAAGAAGCTACTGGTAAATCCCCAGATTGGTTTGAAAAGGTAAATACTTTGTTCATTTCTCACATTTTTATCTCATTGAGACTTCATGCTATTGAAATTGACCACGTTATTAATGTAATTCTGCTCAAGCCCACACAGTGTAGGATATGGTTAATGATTCTATATAATCTCAAGTCAATTAGATTCAGCTACTGGATAAATAATAAAACAATTTAATAAAAGCACAATTTAATCTAACCATTGTAATAAAAGATGTTAAATAAGTTATTTTTCAACAAAAATGATTCACAATTTTTTCTAAATCTAAATTATAATAATTTAACCACTTCTTAATACCAAAACAGAACCCCCAGTTTCACACAGGAGTATTCACTATATATATGAATACATATACATATATATACATGTCTTATATATATATATATATTTAAATAGTATAAACTAAAAGACATATATATCTATATATATATATCTTTTAGTTTATACTATTTAAACACAAAATTAATTATGCAATGATAGTTATGGAATAGTTAAAAAATTAAATTTCTACATAATTTATTATGTACGAAAAAACTTTATGTAATATAACAATATTGTATTTCTCCTTCTATAGTTATTTTGTTGCTGAATTTCGCCCTGAAGTATGTCAAGTAATAAAATTGTATTTGTTGGGGTTCCAACAGATTTAACTATAAAAGTTTTAATCAATCACCAATATTAAGATTTCTCATATTACATCATTCATCAAAGTCAAGTATCTCATTACATAATAGCCGTGGGTAGTATAATACTACACATTCACATTTTTATTATATTAACAACAAGACTGATTTTGGTAAAAACTAAACTATCTTCAATTAATTAATTGAAAAATATTAATAGAAACATGCTATGTTCTCTCAAATAGAATTATTTTGCTTAAAATTAGGTTAACAGATTTGTATTAGTATGATTACAGAACCCTGAAATATTTTCCATTTACATGTATCAATGTACTTTTTGTTGCAGGTTTTTGTTTTTGTCAAAAGTAATTCATATTATTCAGCAGGGTTTACGGGAGGATTTTTATTTGGTATTGCATCTTCATAATTATCAGTTGAATTTATATTATCTTAATGTGAGTTTCACAATTTCAATTCATTTTACGCTTAATTTATATCAATTAGAAATTTAAAAGTCAATTAGTAATCATACTTTTACGTAAAATTGACTCGACTAAATAGTTCTATGTAAATGTTTTTGTTCTGGTTAGCTGTCACAACTTTTAGTCTGCTTTACTTATTACCTGATCTTGAAATCATTTAGATATAACTTTGCATAAATAACTCATACAATAGTATAACATATTCCAGAGATCATCGTGTAGGTACTTATATCACTTAATTGTATAAAAATATAAATAAAGAAGTAATAAACTTTATGATTCTGAGCTTGAAATAAAGACTATCTGTTGACCTAGAAGAGTTTTATCTCTTCCTAAGAATGTTGTACACGACAACTAAATATATTTAAAGAGTCATTATTACTGGTCGCTGAAGAAATTGAAACAGGAAAAACTAAAGAATAACATGCATCCTAAAAATAATTTCTTTCATATCATATCAGTTAAAAAGTTTAAATTGAACATCAAACTGAAAACACTCTCCTAAGCTCTAGCTTACTTATTTAAATTGTTTTTAGTATTTTTGTTGAGTTATTTCTTGATGGAACATTGCATGTTTATAATTTTGATTAATAAAGATTCACATAAAACATTTATAGGTTAACCAAATAACATCAAGATATCTGTTTGATATCCTTCGCGAATTATTTTCGGACATTACAATCATTCATTTAGTTTAATATTTGTATAAATCTATACATTTCATATCTTCAATTACTTTTTGGGTTTAGTTTTAAAAAATCGACTAAGATATATTTACGATAATTTAAATATTAAATTCCAAGTTTTAATTTTGTTTTATATTACAGCAAACTTGCCTGTGATAAAATACTTCCGTTGTTTAATTTAATATAGTTTGCTAAATAGTTATTAAAACATTACAGGTGGAAAGATTTGTAGATCGAAAACTAGATAAAGCTGAAGAACTCATAAAAAAGAAGGAAAAAAAGGCAAAGAAATGGTATAATAATTTCACTGGTGATGACCAATACCGTGCTACAGAATCACATGTCTTTTTGGCAGCATTTTTTGCTGGAATGGCTATTGGTTTAATTTGCGGAAAGTAATTCAGTAGTATTAAAGTAAACTACCACTTGTATTACATAAATAATTATTTCGTGTAGTATTTAATCTGAGATCTTTTCTTTAATTGTAATTTTAGTTTCATAGATCTAAACATAATAATTATTAAATAAACTTGTAACTTATTGGATTTATTATTTCATTTTGCAACCTTGATTACAGAGGCTATTTAGAAATATAATCTAAATATTTTTTATTATTGAGCACGATTTGGTAAAATATCGCATCGCAGCCCTATTCGTCCAGTGATTCTGATTAGTGATTAGCTTACTAAATAGACACAAACAATTCTATAAAAGCCTAAGGATTATTGAAAAGATAAGGGTGTTAAAATATTTTCACACCCTTATCTTTTGTTAATAAGGTTCACCATTAAAAATTACACTTTAGAACAATTTATAGTACTTTTAAACGTAATCAAATATGGTTCATACTAGCAGATTCATTAACATAAATATTTCTTTAAAATCATAAATCTTTCAGTGGTAGTAGGACTTCTTGTCAGTTCGCACGGGTATGTACCACTATCCTGCCTATTTCTACCTTGAAGCAGTAATGCGAAACACATTTTGGTTTGAATTTATTGAATGAATTTATATGAAACGGTTTGAATTTAACTTGATAAATTAGAGTAATTGATAATGGCGTAAATTGTGATATGTTAAAATTGTATTCTTAAAATAAAACAAAGGGGACTGAGTTAATTTAACAAAAAGTTTTATTGTAATAGTCAAACAATTCACGTGGTCCTAAACTTTCTAAAAATAATTTATATTTATGAATGTAGTCATTCTTCAGTGTTAAAATGGCTCTACTGTAATAACTTCTCTCTGTGTTCGACAAGGTATCCCATGTTACTTCATCATTTTCATTCGTCATATTAATTATTGCAAATAATTCTCTTCCTGATCTGAAAATAAAAAGCTACGCTAAAAAATATAATAATCTTATGAATTAAAAATGTTTGTTTAATTCGATAATTTTTTTTCCTACCTAATCGTTGCATAGCATATGCGGCTATTCCAACTCTTCACGTGGACCGATTGGTGAGCTGGCGAATCTACTACCGGGTCGGATTCGCGACATTTATCGAACACTTTCTATCGTTCCCTTTTCGTGCAAATGTAATCTCACATTTAGGTTTTTTTTTATTACTTCGATGGGTGGACAAGCTCACAGCGCACCTGATGTTAAGTGATTATTGTAGCCCATTAGACATCTACATATGCGCCACCCACCTTGGGACATATGTTGTAAGGTCTCACTATAGTTGCAATGACTGCCCCACCAGTCAAACCGAAACGCATTACTATTCAAGGTACAAATAAACAAGGTTATGATACCTACATGTGCGTACTCACAAGAGGTCACCACTAGTAATTATACAAATTATAATTTTGCAGGTTTAATTTTTATTACACGATGTTATTCCTTCACATTGGAAGTCAATCCAGAACATTTGTCAAGTACATATTTCGTTACAAAAATTGGTACCCATCTGTGGGATTCGAACACCGTTGAGTCACTGCTTTAATGGCTTTTAATATCTAATTAGTTATGAGATAACTATTAATAACCCTTACTTGATGCTAGGTGGCATTGGTTCTGGATTTGGCATTACAGTAGATCCTTCTAAATGTTCTTGAGTTTCATTATTAGTTTTTGTAAGGATTTCCTCTATCCTGGATTGGGTGAGAATAGTTTATTTTTAAAACTGTAGTTAATACTGTTTGTATAGGTGATTTTATATCAATTAACTCTGAATGCAATTTTTTTTTTTACATAGACGTTTGATAGAGCTCACAGCCCAATAGATATTAAGTGGTTACTGCAACGTGTAGACATCTCCTACTTGAATACCGCATCCCAAATTTAAAATTTGAGTTTCAAGGTCTCGGTATGATTATAACGGCTGCCCCACCCTTCAAACCAAATTGCATTACTGCTTCATGACAGAAATAGGCAGAGAAAATTATTAGAACTTTAGGATAACAAAAAGATATTGTACTCATATCAAGAGATTATTATTTTGGTGTTGTAATCCTACTGGCAAATAGCAATGTTTCTAATGATAAGCATACTTAACATAAGGTCAAAGAGTCACATTTTCATAAAATCTTAATTATTTGTGAATTAATTTAACATTTACCCATCATGCATAACACTCTCTAGTTGCATGTTATTGTCCTCTTCCATATCACCCGTTTCTATTTCCTTAGGTGTTTCTGCATATTTTAAATGGATTTCTTGAATGTTACTTGTGTCTAGAATATTTGATACACTTGATTCATTGTTTGATACATCCAGTACCCTAAATAATAAATAACAATTAAATAATAACATCAAATTATATTGCGATAGCAATAATATTTTAAATTTAACAAGTTAAATGCTTTCGTTTTAAACTAAGTTTGACTTGCATGAAAGCTCTAATTGGTAATGAACTTTTTAACAAAATTAACAGGTTCACCTTATTCTCTAAACAGAGGCTATTGATTTATATTTAGTAAATAGGATTACTGAAAAAATAATAATCTCATAATTTTTTTAGTAATATACTTACTGGACAGATTTCTCGTTACTAATTTGACACTACCATTAATTATTAAGGAAATATTTGTTTATTTAGAAACATCATTCCTGATTGGTGTTCAAAGACCATAAATATTTCCTTTCAAATACATTGTAAAGGTTATTAACCCTTTATAAGAAAAATGGCCAACTGAACTGATATAAGTGCCATCTACCTATTGAAACTTGAATACACAATCCTTATGAAAGAAGAGTAGAATTATTTTAAATAGCTTTGCGGTCTCAACTATTATAAAGAGTGTCATGACAAGTGTCAGTCAACTAAAATTACTGATGAATTTTCTTTATACCTTTTCTGAGGTCTTTTTTTTACAAAAACTTCAGCTTGTTTGATGCACTCTCCAATTTTTTTTATGTTGCTTTCTTTACATTCATTATATTTATTTAAAAAATGATATTTCTCTGTTTCTTTGAGTGATACCCAAGTTTGGATTGCTTCAGTCATGGCAATAGATTCCTACAATAAAATCTTTTGTCAGTAACAAAAAAAAGATATTCAAAATATTTATGCAGTTTTATTTCTTACTGGTATACCATCTTGAGCTCTTCTGTTGCAGTACAACTTAATATATAATTGAAAAGCACTTTTTGGCACATTAGTAAAAACCTTTGCCATTTCCATATCTATACTCGTGGTGATCTAATTTATTAAGTGTGTTCTTAAGTATATGTATTTGCTGTGTGCACGCACATAAACTTAATATTAAAAAAATATAATTCTATTCGAATTTACAGTGGTAGTCATAGATGATACATACAATACAGTGGTAGTTTTATTTACTAACTGGAAAGGCAAGGGCTTCATATCATACAGCCTAATATTATATAATATATTATTAAATTATTTATTTAAAAGAATAATTATAATATGGAGTGACATGAAATGAACTGAGATGAGATGATATAGGTTGGGATGAAATAGAATCTCAGTAAAATCTTATTTATTTACTAACATTTTGCAGTGGACTTTTTGGAGGAACAAAGTTATCTGCATAGGTTCTGTTTCATTTTCCCACATTGATACACTTTCACAAAAATCAAACAGTTAATAAATTACTTTTATTACACATTTCATCTTAAAGAAACACTAAATAGACAAAATAAAACAAAACAAATTGTGTATTTGTGGGTATGTATTTGTGGGTATATTTACACAAATGGAAATAAAGCCACTGGAAGCAACTTCTCGGGATCTTCCAAAATGTCCACTGAAAAGCCTTACTAAATAACCACCATTTTACTAAGATTACATTTCATCTCATCTCATTTCGTTTCAT
>KZ221880.1:0-10714 GCA_002197625.1 Bombyx huttoni
CCATCAGGTGGGCCGTATGCTCGTCTGCCTATACGGCAATAAAAAAAAAAACACTAATTATAATCAAATAATAAGCATATATGAGAAATTTTTTTTTTGATAATCGTATTTGATTTTTTTTTGCCATTTTCTTGGGGTCTGGCCTAGAATATTTTTTAGGTAACTTATTAAATCCATCGCAAATATCTCAGGACCGATTGCTATATGAAGTGACACATTAAAACAAAGTTTCTCAAAAAAAAACTTTGTTTTACTACCGTTACGGCTTCCAACATTCTGTTTCAATTGGCATTCCAAATATAGAACACAAATGCTCCAGGATTAAACTTACATACACATTTTAAATGGCCACTACTTTTTTGTCTTATGGATATACTCTTATAACTTCGCAGTGTCATTTAGGGCAGTTTAATTTTTTGATAATGGACTTCGATTTTTTCCATTGGTTTTGATCGTTAGGAACTGTGCATTTAAAATTGTAATAACAAACTTTAAAAGGGAATCTAATATGTAAATAGCTATTACAATCGGTGCAGTCAAATTGCCCGCTGATAACATTTCTTTTATTCTCATTCTTATAAATTCTTTCTTTTATTCGTATTTTTCTTGAATATGTTTATTTCTGTATTGTTATGTGTTTTTCGTAAGAAGTTTTCTAGTCTCTAGATATTTATCGCCGCAAGTTTGACAGCAAATATAGTTCAACTATACTTTGACGTTGACTCCTCTTGTTTGTTAGTGTCGAAGATGTGTTGGTTATTCACAAAGGTAATGGTATATTCCTATGCTCCCCGGTGGTTTAAGATAAATATTTATGTTATTAAATTTGAATTTTCTCAAGAACCCTTAATTTTGGTGTAAGGACTGTTGATTTAGCATTTTGGTATTCACGTGATTCCCTATCCGAAACCATAGTAATCGCAACAGTTTGAGTCTGTAGTTTTGTTATAAGATAATACAATCGTTGCAACATTTCACGTTCTGTATCTCATTGAAGTAACGGAACGTTTATTTATAGTTACGTGCCCGAAAGCCGTCTACTATTACTCTTCTTTGGGGCATATAAACTTAAGATTTAAATCTGGGGTACGTGTGTTAGTTTGTTTTCAAATTAATTAACCTTAGACATAAACAACGCTCATCGAAAACTTTCAGAATTACGGTTACGACTTTATCCACAAAAAGGAAAGGTCGAAAATCGTTTAACTGCAGGACTTGACGTTATTTTCTTCGAGTGAAGACGATATCCAGGTTTTCAATACTCGAATGCGATCTTTATTTGAAAGCGTCAGTTTACGTAATGATATATTCATTTATGTTGGTCTGTAAATAATTATTTTGTTTAGACTTCCTTGCCACTAACTGTTCAAATGGACACGAAAAACTGTAATGAAATAAAATATGATGGTTTTATCATATATTATTTCGCTATTTAGTAACAGACATAACAGAACAACGCAGAACAATTTGAATTTGATATTGTACAACTTACATATTGATCGTCCTTCTGCTCATCCCCCAGTCGCCTGGGGTTAGCGCAACATTTTCTCTTTTTATACTACTCTATCACATACCATCTCTTCGCTTGTATAACGTGGTAAATGCATTACCTGTGGAAACTACAAGAGGAAACTACGCTGAGGTTTCGAGGCAAGAAAAGAACCTTTTGGAATTATGGATATCGAACATAATCCGATCTTCTGCTCATCCCCCAGTTGCCTGGGGTTAGCGCAACATTTTCTCTTTTCATACTACTCTATCACATACCATCTCTTCGCTTGTATAACGTGGTAAATGCATTACCTGTGGAAACTACGAGAGGAAACTACGCCGAGGTTTCGAGGCAAGAAAAGAACCTTTTGGAATTATGGATATCGAACATAATCCGTGCTGGATATCCGTGATCAATTCCTGTAGTTAGAAAAACTTATCCAAAACTTACTATGACTACATATAGGTAAGATAAATTGAGAAGTCCGATATGAAACAAAAAATGTGTTGCTTCAAATTGTCTGAACTAGCAATTGATAATGAGCGGATAACAGGACATCGAAGGACAAACGAGCGTTAGGAATAAAAATGAACAAAAGTATATGAATACCAATGTCAATGTTACCCTTTAATTAGATCTTCTGACCGGAGTTCCGGTTGCATTGGAAAATTGCCTATGTTACTGGGATTCCAAGAGGACGCTACAGCAGGATCCACGACGAATAACTTTAATGAGCGGATAACAGGACATCGAAGGACAAACGAGCGTTAGGAATAAAGATGAACAAAAGTATATGAATACCAATGTCAATGTTACCCTTTAATTAGATCTTATGACCGGAGTTCCGGTTGCATTGGAAAAAAAATGAAATGTCCTATAAGAGAGAGTTGTGATTCTGAAGCACACTGCCTATGTTACTGGGATTCCAAGAGGACGCTACAGCAGGATCCACGACGAATAACTAAGTCACGATAAACGGAACTTTTGTGTATGCAATTATGTTCTTTTTATTTTATTTTATAGACACCCTGACAAACGGTATTTAATTTTGAGTCTCATGTTCAACATCGTGGCTACCGGTTGGTGTAACGGATATAAATATACCTTTCTGGTTACACAACTATAAGTTGTGTATGTTTAAAAAATAATCAATTTATTGTGTGCTTAATTCGACTATGTGTTTAGATTAGATACAAATTTGTAAAATTACTTGATTTTTTGTTAGGTAGTATGAACGTCGTATAATCTTAATTTTGATGGTTAAAGAAAACAACAGTTGATCACATCCAACATTTATTAATTTAAAATTCAACATCAATGGAATAAACTTGTCATACAATATGAGTGTATGACATTTGAAAGTTAAACTACATATAATATATAGTTTTAAGTTTATATAACATCTACGAATTTGCCTAAAAGTTTAAAGGTCGCTAAATTTGAGTGTAAGTCATGCTAAATCGAATGAACGATTCTTTATAAACAAAGTAACAAGTTGTTACATTCTTTATATATATGATGTTGATACTCATATGACAGCATATATGTGTTAGTATTTACTATATAATAGAGTACGAACATTAGTCAGTAGATTTTAATGTGATATTATATGAATTTTTTGCAGATTAGACTTAATGTACAGAAGTTATAATATACCAATATCCAATATACATATATGATTTTTATTTTATATATAGACGAAGTCGTCCCTTAAGATCAAATCGATTTTCAAAGTCGAAATTGTACTAATATCTAATGTATCTAATCGCAGTACTAACACCTAATTAACAATTATATAGACTATTGGCCAAATTGCCGTATGATTTCATTTTGATGTGTAGTAATTAAGTGTTCTAATTTTTAATATACACTTTCGAAATCAGTTAATCAGTCAATATCAGTTTGTGATATTGGATTTTTATCACACCATAACTATCATCATAAAACACATGTGAACAACTACAACTTGAAAAAGACAAATATTGAATCTAATCCTTTTTAAATTACACATTATATTGAATGTAAGGTTACAATAAACTACATAGACAAAAATACTACATTTAAACGACAATGGTAATCTTAAATGCTAATTTTAAATAGGTAACAATTACTATCAATAGGACAAAGTAATTTGGATCTTTTAAAGCAGAGTTCTGTATGCTTTAGGGAACATCTTAATTAAAAACTAGAAAAGACATCTAGAAATATAAGATTATAGGCAAACATTTATCTACAATAAAAAAAAAAATAGAGATTCAAAACTAAATCACTAACCTTTGGGACGAAAATATGTAATTAATGGCCGACTAATAATTGGGATAAATTTTAACTCTGAAATCTTATTCTAACACCAATTTTTTTTTGTGTTTTTTAATTTGCTTCTATGTATTAAAGTCTACACATTTCGTCCGTTAGATCGCCTGGTTGTCGTGATTTACGATTTGGTATTTATGAATGGCATATGAACATTTTTGTTGATAGCATAAAATGTCTACAGAGCCTTGATCTAGTGATGTAGTGATCAAATGATTAATGATTTTTCAAACAAATATGATTCGATAATCCTGAGATGAACTGATTATAATTATAATGGAAATGGTTCTTTGAAAAATACTTCACAACAGGGTGTGACACGGCTTCCAAATACAGCTTACTAATGCGTAATACAATAAACATATAAATAAAATATAAAGATTCTCTACGGTCAATATCCTATGAACAGTTATTTTACTCAAGTAACACAAATGCCTCTTGTTATCGCTTGACATGACATAGTCAGTAATCTCAGCTAAACTTTAAAATTAATTAGAAAATAATTATTTACAACTCAATGTAATAACTCCGCTTCAACACAATCGCTCTACATATAATAAAAATAAAGTACAGTCATCAAAAATAATATCACAGCAAATAACACTTTAAGCATAAACATGCGTAGCCGTTGCCTCAACACCTTGATGTGAGATCGGTGATGTCACCCGGTTACACAAGGATCCAAGTCCAGGTAGAAGTTACCAGTATTCATAGCCGGTGGCCGCAGGGGACTCTCGGTAAGGTTGGTGAATCGAGCTTCATTTCTGCCTACGTGGACCGTTACCTGCGGCCACGAGGCTAACCCTCAACCGTGTTTTACAGTAGATGTCTGTACAGAGTCGGCATTATGGGGTTTTGCAGGCAATGGGCGGTTGATCATTTTACGAGATGACCCCGAAGATGTTGTTGATTCGTAAGAGCGTGCAGTAGAGGAAGAAGGTGGGCTGCCAGTGGAGCTGCTGATAGATTTTGCCGCAGGGCTCGAAACGCCGCTAGCATTCATGACAGCTCGTAGATATGGTCCACGTGGCATCGCTTGTTCTCCAATTACGTCGGGCATGGCACCAAGTAATCCTCGTTTTTCACGTTCAGGGTTTGTAATTTCCGCATACAAATGCACTGCCATATCTTGAGGTTCAAAATACTCATGAGCCAAAGCAGTTTCCCTGTTGTACGGTGAAAGTGGCAAAAGTTTATCTAACGATGGAGTTCGTGTGCCCACGCTGACCATTGTCTTGTTGTTTTTCCCTAAACGTGGGGCCGTGTTCTGGAATGGTAGCTCATAGATATTTTCCTCTACATCAATCAACGTCGGAGTGTTATTCCTTCCGCCGTTCTCTTGTAGTTTGGTCATCTCGTATAAGTGTTCTATCATTTCTCGAGCCTCGGTATAGTTATCTGGATTATCTAATTTTTCTTTCAAATTCTCTAACAGCTCCCTAGTTAATTCTTCAGGTAATGTTTGGGTTGTTTTATCAATAACTGGGACAGTTGCTTCGTCTTGTAGGTTTGATTCTTGAATGATTTCCTGTGGAGTACGAGGTTCATTCAATCGATGTCTTTCTGAGTATTCATTTACTGATAATTGAGAAATTGAACGCGCATTATCAAGCCCCGCACTTCCATTACAGAGGCAAATCCTTGAGCAAAATCTGCCGCAATTCGAGTTTGTCGATAATACTGATTTAATATTGTCACAATTTCCACGTCGCCTTAGACATTTAATGAAGCTCACCAACATTGCGATTATGACACATATGAGACATGTTACAATAACTATACCTATAATTTTTTTGTCTCTCTCGTTCATACCGGTTTCTTCTTGGGTGTTTTTATGAGGAAATCGTGGATTCTTTATCTCTACTAGTTCTCCTTCTGATTTGGTTTTAAAGGTTTCACATTGAATCGATGGTTTTTCAGTGCACACGCCATCGAGAAATTTTTTGAATAACATGTTCTGCTCAGGTTCGTTAAAGCAACGCGCGAAGAATTCATCGACAGTACAGTAACTATGAGATTCGTATGGTTCCATTGATGCGACGTTTAGGGATCGTTTTAGTATTTGACTAATGTTGCAGTGACATCGTTCACCATAGTAATTATTTTTGTATTTAATGCTGTTAGCAGAATAAGCTTCTGCCTGACCTATAAATCCCAAACTATTCGGATGTATCGTTTCAATTTCGTTGCCCACAAAAGCTAGTTCATGTATAGCTGCATCAGGAGCGGCAATCGCATTGGGTACCAGTTCGTCGAATGAGTTGTTCTCCATTCGCAATTTGTTCCAGGAAGACAATTCGAATCCTCTCTCCATAAATTTGTGAAATTCAGTGTTGAGAATGATCACAGATGCTACTGTGGTGTTGATAGCACCGGTGTTGATATTGTCTAGCCTGAAATTCAGAAATAGAAATAGAATGAAACGACATTTGTAATATTTTAGTATAATTTAATAATAATCATTGTGAATTCAGAAAAAGTTGATGCACTTACCAAACCAGCAAAAGTTTTGGTGCATACTATTGACAATAATAAGATAAATATCTTTTTACCGTGAGTCTGATATGTTGAGGTTTCCTACAGCGGAAAGTAAAGCCTTGGATGCCAGCTGTTGAATTCGACAACCGATGAAGTGCAGATGATTGATAAGTGACTTTTGAGTAAATGCTTCTTCTTCGATGAGATGGAAAGAGCAGTTAACTGCCATCACAATATTGTATGTGTTCGCCGAAAATGCGCCGGTACGTATGCCGTGCACTTCTATCGATTCCATAGTAATTCTAGCAGCGGATGACCCAAAGGTTTGAGTGGGAAATTCTGGGACCGTGAGATTTTTTAACTCAATCTGAAATCATAAAAAAACCTGAATCAGAAACAAAGCAAGTATTATAAAATTGGATAAATTCGCCTCAAGAATCAATTCATGGTTTAAAAATTCGCTAAAGCGCGTTGAAACACAATAGTTATAATACTGACCGACATGCCAGGACCATGCTCGCCGACATTGGCTGCTGTGTTATCTAACATAAATGCTCCTGGTCCCAATTCGAGCTTTCGAACATCTATGATGTTCATTGTGAGAAGCCAGGAGAATGCTTCTCCTTCTAATGAAACGAAGTCGCAATTTTTGATCGTCACCGAAAGTGGACCTGTAACGAGAACGCATTATTTATAATAATTTTCAAACACCTTCAGACTTATTTACAGACGGTTCTCAACTCCTAACACGAAAATGGAAGCAATGATATTTTACGTTTTTTTATATTTTATTGAATGCCTTATAAAAGCAACAAATAATTTACTTTTCAAAACTATTGTCTAAAAGATATGAAAATATTGAACAGTGAATCTTCTTGTTATGTGAGTCATTATCCTGTTGCTCGAATACCAAGTCGGGGAAACGGATGTATTTTTAGAAGAGAAACCGCGGACGGACGCTCCCTGCCGTCCACCTATCTTGCTGTCCTCGATTTGAAATATGTTTAATATCTTTTTTCATTGCGCATCATTTTAATTAATGTTCATTTAGGCATACATAATTAATTCTAAGTTTCTAAGTGGCTACAAGAAATCCACTGACCATTAAAACTTCGATTTCAAAACTTGAGTGTTTACCGTAAACACTTATGATTTGTCCAGTTGCAAAGATCTCTCGTGTAAATTTATAAGTTTTAAATCTTAAGGTGTTTATAGGTCTTCTAAGGTTGGTCTTTGTACCGATCGAGATAAGATTGCATCGCATGCGATACAACTGGTTCCCAACAACCTGCCTGCACTTAGGACGTCGGCAAATGTAACATTTATATATGGAGTTAATAATTAAAGAAAATGACAATCAAATGCATTGTTGGGTTTTTTCATTTGTAGGTAGATGAGCACACCACCTGTTGGTGAGTGGTTACCGACGACTTCAACAGTGCCAGGGGCAGAACCAACACCGGTATTATTACAATATTACCGATGCTATTACTAGTTTGCTATTATTACACTAACTTCTATTAGATTAATATTCTATTGGTTAAAAAAATATTCCGGTGACTAAGAGGATAACGAGTTAAATGTAGAACAAAAAATTTTATTAATGAAAATTCATGTAATAATACCTGCACTACACTGTAATGTTATTGTATTTAAAATGGAGTTGCCTTAGTTTGAAGCGTTGAAACGTAACAGGGCCCCGTCGATACTACTCTTAAAGTCGTCACCGATTCTCAAACATTACGTCGAAGTATTTATTAAATGCGAATAATAGCTATCAAAACAGATCACCTGATTGCTTTGAGATGCCCGAATTGTAAAGTGGGTGACATTTGTTACTATTACCATTTCGACCTTTTAATTTTAGTTTTTTAGCACTGGGTAATCCGTTTACGGATACCCGGTCGAGAGGAGTAACAGACCGGGTTATGTCGGTATCCGGCGCCTCCAGAGACGAAGAGGGAGACGAAACAATAACTTTACTAAAAATAAATAATATCCAGATACGCAGTTCGCTTTTACAATGATATTCGCGTTTGCCAAACATCAAATTGTCAATTTAATTTGACATATGAAAACATCCGACCTACGATGAAAACGTCCGACCTACGAATATTAACAGTGAAAAATGTTGTACAGTCATAAAAAGTTTAAGTGCATTAACCACGTGTAATTTACATAGTAAGAACGATACTCGTAGCAAACACGTTTTCTCTTACCACATGTCTTATATAAAATAAGCTCATGGTGATTTTTGAACGAGGATTTAGATATTAATTTGTAGATGTCGGCTGCGGTTTGGCTATAGCCCTAGTTTAGCTGACAATAAATAGTAGTCTCTATGAGGGTAAGGACATCATTCGGTTCGTCGGAGACAAGAAGAAATGAAAACAAAAATTATTTAAACATAATTACCTTATTTGAACTATTAATCAGCATAACGAAGTACACGGAGTGAATATCGATGTGTTTAGGCGGAAAAGGCACACAGAAATAGTCCAGAATTAGTCATCACTAATGCGCAGTGCTACCGCGATCTTTATCGCTTACACTTGGTCATACTTTGAAGTTTCAAACACGAAAGGTAATACTACCTACACCGTTATGAATAATTCGATTATTAAATATTAAAAAAAATCATTTGATTTGGAAAAGGTCAATTAAATAATAGTTTCTAATATAGCTTTTGATGTTAAAGGATACTGAACTTTTAAACGAACAAGTAATATTTAACATTCTGTGTGGAACCGTAAGAGATACCTCCGTTAGAAACACTTGAATTTTTAACTCCCTGTTAGTTTGGAAATAGTGTATTTCGGGAGATAGTAAACATTTCCTGAATGCCAACATAGAAGTAATACTCCCGCAGAGCTAACCTCTTGGTTATATTCATAAACAAAACCCACAGGTTCTAATGGAAATCATGCAAAGTATATAAAAAAATAAAATTATTATTTATAAAGTCACGTACAATTCGATAATTCGGGTAGTCATAAACATTTAGATGAAATCTATAAGTTTATAATTGATTAATAAAATAATAATGATAATTTAATAATTTTATTATGTTCTTGAAGCTTGACAATATTTAGATTGAAATAGTCAACTTGCTTCTCTTGTTTCGCATTTATATCTGGGCGATATAAATAAGGTTTTTATGATCCGAATCGATCTTGTTTATATAATTATATTGAAGAAAATAGTTGAATTTAATCGTTTACGGCCTGACGGAATGTAAATCGGTGACCAGAAAAAGTTTTAATGTTTTTTTTCCGTCTGAGCGATTCGTGCGTCATAATTGTCACAGCTTCTGTCCACATGTCGCCATGGCGCATCGATGCGACGCATTACTCCAACTACAGACAAGCGCTTTAAATGAATAATACGTTTGTATTGAAGTATTGGAATATGTGGTAGATTATATTCTCATAATGAACAGTTATGTTGTCTGCGACTCACAGACTTTCTTCCACGAAGGCGAGGTGCTTGTTAATTATGTATTTCATATGACCCTAAAAGATAATTCAAATAGAGAGATAGAATTCACAACTCATGTTGTCTGTTAAAAGATCCTATTGGATTTTCTGTGTGCGTATGCGGGTCTGACGCAAAAAAAATAATTTGAAACAATTGTATTGCATTGAATCTGAAATTATGCCACAAGCTGTCAAACGACATAAATTATTTTAAAACGTAACAGGATATTCCTGCAATCGTAAATATGGGAACAGTATGTAGTACATTGGTATAAAGGGAACTAAAAATATGTCAAATGAAACACAATTATACTATTTTACGGTTTCGTCATAAAACTAAAAGCGAATAAAGCATCTTTATTGCTTTGTGTGTTTAATTGCATCTACAGAGTAAACAAACGTATTTTAGTTTTCGAAATGGCGTATTATACAAAGTATCTCTCTCACGGGATCGTATTCAGTGTACTTACACGTTGAAACCACTTGTAAAACACAAGTAGCTGCTGGTAGTGGAACCAGTTCTACTTACCTTTACATCCTACCGCGCTGTTCACAACGCTAAACAGTCAACATGTTGCGTAAAATACATTCACAAGTATTTCACAATCTCTAGCCATAAATGGTTTTCATTTTTAAAAGTCAACAAATGTTCTTGATTTGTTTATTTTTTCATAATAATATAATTTCGTCTCGTTTTTTAAATCATAATTGATTTAAAAAGTAGACTAAAACGCAGCCAGAAGAATTTGTATACTGTTTCGTTTTGCGATTTTGATATTAGAACATTAAAGCTGTGGTGTGGGTAGATTGAGTATTACACACAGATCAGCAGTCGGTAATAGAAAAATAGTGAATACGGTCATTTGATTTAAAATTGGACGAACGACCCGATAATCGGGTACATCCGGTATTTGTGGCCGTCCAGACTCTCGACAAACCAGTTATCTTCACCTAA
>KZ221900.1:6250-17104 GCA_002197625.1 Bombyx huttoni
GCGAGGGATCTAGCTGTGGACCTGCCCACTCAAGGTAGGCCGCCGCCGCCTGCTCCGCACTCACCACTGCCTCCCCTCTAACGCCTCACTCACAACGCCGCAATAATAAAAACATTCAACTTCGCCGGACACGTCAGTCTGGTCAGCCCGAATGTTAATAAGTTAATTTAATAATTATTTCGGTATTACTACTATTAACAATGCAGTAATGTACACTAAAGAGTGGTGTAATTGATTCATTTATTATCGAAACGGGGCAGTGAGTTTAAATTTTGTGTTATTATCTGATACTTTCCATAATTTATTTTGAGTACCCAAATACCGAGAATTTTACTATTCTAAGCTAACTAAGAAACTGAATCCGGAATTTCGATCCAGAAAGCAGAATTTATTGTTAAATGGGTATATTAGACACATTATGCTAATGAACTGACCTCTATCAGTTGTTGAGGAAACAAACATCACTTTTTATCAGTAACTTGACATTATTAACAAGTAAATAAACTTTATAAAATACTGTTTGTTTTCATATAATTTATTCAAAACAACAAAATGACACGTTTTCTCAATGTTTATTAAAATTATATTGGTTGTTGTCAATCTTTTCTTTTTGTCTATGTATTGTCTGTAGTAGCATTTCCATTTCGTTATCACTAGTCCACTTACAATAGAGTACAGAATCCATTTTAACAACATTAAATTTAGATTTACAATATCAATAATGATTTACTATTTCACATACTTTTCCATAAATTTCTTATGGAACTCTGATCTTAATGAGTCGTTTATAAAAGTATTAGGTTTCTTTTCCGGTTCGGAACGCGCGCAATTTTTGAAAACAACATCATCATCCCATCTTCTTTTTACCTGCAACAATACAAAGGAAAACATAAATATGTATTTATAATATTACGATCTTTATTCGATACTTTCCCGATCGATCTATTCTCGATTGACGTTGTTATTCTCTCAACTGAATCAGTCTCTCTATCTATATTGATATCGATATCGAAAGGCGATTTGGTTTAAAGGGCATTTATTTTTGTAATTACAGGTCTGTTTCATTTAATATTAGTGTTAAGAATTCGATGTTTTTAATTGAACTTCAATTAATTTTAATTAGGTATGTTTGAAGAAGTTTTTTGTTAAGAATTTTTTTTATCCATATTATAAACTTAAAATGGCTCTCCAGTAATTTAACAAAAATTTCGAAAAGTGATTTTTAGAAGATGGATCTTTAGTAATACTCACTCTGTATCAAATACTGACAATAATTCAGAACCATATACAATAATATAATTATTTCCTTTTAATGTATGCAATATAGGTGGATAAGTCAACAACCTTAGGCCTACCTGGTATAAAAGTGTTACCTTGTAGTTGTCAGCAAATTTCACTAATGAGATAACAAAGAAAATACTGATAATATCATTCATAATATTATTTCCATATGTAAATTCTTAATTAACAATATTCAACAAATGCTCTTTTGGATACCTGTAACCACTTACACCAAAAGGCTAGACATTCTTGTAAAAGTGGAAAACAAACTATTGAGACAAAGTAGAAAAATATGATCATTTACCAGTACAAAACACTAAATATGCCATATTAAAAAATAATAGTACTCACAGTATTAAATATAACAAAAAAATTCGGCTAAAGAACAAACATTAATTCTACACTAATAAAGCTGATCCTGTAATGTGATAATCAATGTGTAATTTAATAACATTGTATCATAGAACTGACTAGCCGGAATAAAGGACTTGCGCTGCAACAAATGCCTAACTACCCACTGCAGAACCTAAAGCTCATCTAGAGTTTTTTAATTTCTTAGATGGGTAAAATATAGAAATCAACATCTTAAATACAGTCACCCACCTCGAGACAAGTTCTACATATTAGATTTTATAGCAAATAAAGCACATTATGACAGGCAAGGTATTTAACAGGTATTTAATCATGTGGGCTCATAAGATGCCCTACCACCATTAATTACATTAATTACAATTTTAGTGCCTTTGATCTTTATTACACAATATTTGTTCATTGTGGAAATCAATTATGTCACATGCTACGTATATATTTCATAACACAAATTGGTACCTGTCTGCAGAGTGAGAACACCAGCACAGTCACTTAGCTCTATACAAATGTACTAAGAGTTTTAACCTTTAAAGCACAATGACTCCAACATTGACATCTACACTATCATTAACATTGTACAGTTAAATTCAATAACCAAACAGTTATCATGAGTTAAAACACATTTTATTTTAATGTTTTTAGGCTTTTGTTTAATTACCTTCATGTCATTTTTCTGTCCTGCGGCTGAGTAGTTGAGTAAAGGATTACCCGATAATATGTTCTCCATTCGAATTCTTTCCTCTTCTTGTTTCTTTTCAGCTTCCTATAAGGCAAAACAACATTAAATTATAAAGGTCATACTTTGTGTACATCAGTACTAAGATAGTATTTTTTTGTATTTAAACATATATCTTACTTTTTTAGCTTGTTCAATAGCTCTTTCTTTTTTAATTCTGTTTAATTCTGCTAGCAATGCAGCAGTATCATCATCAGAATCGTCTGAGTCAGTGGAATCACCTTCAAGAGGATCGTCTGCATCGAGACTTGCGGCAGGAACTTGATCAACCTTTGTTCTTTTTGCTTGTGGTTCACTTGGACGTTTTGTAGTAGTCGTTTTAATATCTTTTTCTCTATCATCCAACTCCTTGCGAAAATCACGAGAACGTAATTCCTCAGTTGTGCCTTGTCCTGATTCCCTATTAAAGGATATTTGATTAATTTTAATTATCTTAAAAGTTTGGTGCATTACAGACGTGGTATTTATGCTTCGTAAGTTATACGTTATGGTTTTGAAAGGTAAACATTTTCTAATACAGTAATACAAGTACTCGACCTTGTCTAAAGATCGCTGTTTATTAAATTCGGTATACATTTATCACCATGCGGGTCGAAAAGTCTAACATCACGAAAACCAATCCAAATTTGGCAAGAAATAATTAAGCTAACCTGTATTTAAGTTTCGTATGACCAGGAAGGTCTCTGCTGGAATACTGTCGAGAAAGAGCACTCAAGTCTTTCTCTCCTCGACCTTGACCTCCTCGTGCAGGATCAAAAGTGGGTCTAGCAGCTGTAGTCATAATGAATACTGGTGCTGCCTTGATGAACAGTAATTTTATCTTATAATTGTGTATAGTTTTATATTCAAGAAACACTCGATTATCTCATGGATACATTAATATTTACAGTAGGCTTGCAAACCTGCAATACTACTTTTATTTTATAGTGATAGAGATTGGTACTATTTACTATCAATTAAATCTTTGCCAATGATTAAGTATATCATCTATGGTCAATGTAAATTCAAACTAGACAGTCAGTCATAGATAAGAAGCATAGATGATATCATCATAATAGGTATATGAGGTATCCCTATTGACAGCACGCAGTAGTTCTATTGTTTTCCAAATGAAAGGCACAAATATCATTACATACACCCTGATCTTTTATATTAGTTTTATGAAAATTGATATATAAATAAAGAGAAATGAAATGAAGTTTATTAATTTAAAACCTTAATGAATCGGCACGAAAAGAAATGAGATTATACGAGATAAAATATAATTTCCACAAAATAGTGATTATTTAAATTTGATCAAAACAAATCGATTTAATCAGATTTGTCAATTGGATAAGCCATGGGAACATAGCTCATATAACTAATAATATTTTTCCAAAAACCGAAGCCATATTTATTGTATTAAAAGTGAAATAATACTAATTGAAATGAGCTTCATTGTGCAACAAATAAAAATTTTAATACCGCATCCAAAGAAAAATCAAACAGATGAAATAGCTCTGACTTTATTTTTAAATCGATTCCTATTATAATACACATAACTAACAAGATCAGTGTACCACGGAATCTACCACCAGAACAGAAACATGACTTACTGGAAAAATACGGCGAGAAACTCAATGGGTTCATTTGGAAAACAGAAACCGGTGCTTGACCGACCTAAAAATACCGATAATAGTTTGGAAGGATCTATATATAGTAGTGGTGATTTTTTAGCATTTGGCTTACAGGATCGAATATGACTCCATTTACTGTATGTCCATTTACATGAATGTTAATCATACGAGTATTAATTTTTATTTTAGGTTTTTTAAAAATACCGATAATAGTTTGGAAGGATCTATATATAGTAATGGTGATTTTTTAGCATTTGGCTTACAGGATCGAATATGACTCCATTTACTCTATGTCCATTTACATGAATGTTAATCATACGAGTATTAATTTTTATTTTAGGTTTTTAATAGCATGGCTTTCTTCCTATCATAATGCTTTGCATCACAAAGTATGTACCAAGTTCCCTTTGCCTACGAAATTGTGTGAATCTACCAAGCAACATCGTTAGCGTTTTAGGTTGAGAGCTTTGACGCTGAAGCCAACGCTTAAAGAATTTTAATATATCTTATTATTTAGAAATAAAGATTAAAAGAAGTTAACATTAAAGAAAGAGCTCTGCAAAACAAATACGATTTAAAAGTAAGTTAAAATTATTCAGTTTGATATAAACGCTACGCAATTTTCACTTTTGACCAATAACACTAAAGCACAATGTGATACTACGCCATTTTGTTTAAAATATCACCACATAAAAATTTTTAAACCACAGTTCTGTAATGTCGCAGGGTGTATTAAATATTTATGAAACTTTAAGTAAATATTGAAATCAAATCGAATTAATCTCATTTGTCATTATAATATATCTCCACATAATATGTTTTTCTTATTATGCGTCGTGTAGGAAAAAATCATTGGTAACAATAAATAGTATCAATATTTAATGTGTAAACTTACTGTGTACTTATGCCATCCACTATTGAAGCTATCATATTAGGTGTAAACAATAATAAATTATCAAATACAATGATCTTATATTTCGACTTATTTCTGATGATTAAATGGTTTATGAAACACATTTTCTTTAGTGGAGATGCGGGAGTGCCGATTTCAAACCAAGCCATAGGTCGTTGCCAAAAAAATATAAGTTGTAGGTTTATATTAAGGGTTAGGTTATAAGATTAAAGTTATTTATTCAGTCGATATCTACTCAATATAATTTTTATTGATGATGACACTTGATGTGCTCCGTGTAATGATGGGTGACAGGTGGTAGTGTTAATAAAAAGGTTATAAAATTATTTTAACATGCACTTTGCAACTGTACACTACTTGATACTGGTTTCACTAAGTCGTTATTGGTATGTAACATTAAAGTGAGAAAAATTTAAGAGCTTCATGATGTCTCACCGCCTTTCCCTGCTAAGGGCCATTCAACAAAAAACATATTTCAAAGTTCAACCAAATTGACATTTTACAATTCAAAAGGTTTTGAATTTGAAACCTATCTAACGACATCATCTGACCCTTGGGAAAAATGGAACTATGTAACTAATACCGCTTTTAAATATTTTTTATCTTAAGGTGCCCAATTTTTGTAGTGATGGAAAACTACTTCATGACATCATCTTGTTCAATTAGAATGTTATGCAATGTTGAATCTATGCCTTATTTATTTAGATACCTTGTTCAGAGTTAACTTGTTGATACCAGCATAGAAACTAACAGAAAAAGTAAATAGGCTAAAATAGACATATGTGCCTCACAGCCTGTTGTACTGAACTAACACTAGAATGTCATGCCTTATTTATTTAGATACCTTGTTCAGAGTTAACTTGTTGATACCAGCTTAGAAACTAACAGAAAAAGTAAATAAGCTAAAATAGACATATGTGCCTCACAGCCTGTTGTACTGAACTAACACTAGAATGTAACTAACCTGAGATCATAAAGCACTAATGTCATTGGGCATTGTGCATTTTCTCTTTGCCTTGAATGCCTTGAAATGGATAATCTTATGTAAATGTTTAAGTAATAGATATTACTGCAGTCAATTAAACCAATACTTTTAATAAATAATTTTTTTATGTAATCTCAAATAATACATTACATTCCATATATAAAATAACTACTGCAAACATTACAACAATAATGGGTACTGCTGTCTCTCAAACTTTATTGGCCACAGTGTCACATTTAGAAGCTAAATAATTTTTATAAATTATGAAAAGAGCCATTATGTAATGCAAATAAATGACAATGTTCAATCCATACCTTTACATTGATTTTTTTTGCAGTAATAGTCTGTACGATCTCACAGCATGCACATAATACATTGATGTGATACTCTCTCTTGATATGAATCTTGGTGGCTTTTTATGACACCCACAAAAAGTGTGGTATTTTATAATAATGTAAATTGTATTTTTTCTGTTGTTACAGAATGGCAGAAGATTTTGATGTTGAGGCAATGCTAGAAGCTCCATATAATAAATCGGTGAGTAATCCTTAAGACATTTAATTGTGAAATGAAAAAACTAAAATTAAAACTATTAGAAAAATTAATCATTGTTATTTGTTTAACGGCCAGAAAAAAAGTTATAGAAAAATAACACACTTTGACCACTGTGAATTAATATAATTGAGATTTTATAAAAAAAATTATTATATATGCTCAGTATATTATGTAATAAATGTCAGATAGATTTGTTCACATATTGAAGTAATAACTTAAAATAATGATAGAAAACACTCAGAAACAAACTTTTGTGTAATTTTACAGCAGACCTATTTATTAATTTCGAAGATGTTTTTAATTGGAGAAGGAAAACTGGAAATTTTTTTTAAAAAGAAATATTTATTATAGGAGTAATTTGACTTGTTAAAAAAAGAATTTCATTTTATTATAAATAAAAGCAAAGCAAAGTACCACATTTATGTTAAATTTCTCTAATTAAATGCATCTCTGAATAACGCAATGGTAAGCTATTGTAAACAAAATTACATTTGAGAATCATTTCTTGTATTTATAGAACTTTGTGGTAATAGTCCAGCATACTTCACCGACCTGAACAAACATGAGGTATCCATCATACTATTGTACTTAATTATTTTTTGTTTAATATTTGTATACTTGTTGTTCAAATTAAAGTTATGTTAGCTAAAGTTTCAAAATCAATACAGATTTTTAAAAAAAGACCATGAGCTGATGGGTCGTAATCTTTTGCAGAAGTATCCCTGTGTGATGTTAACGCAGTGTGCACCCTTTGTCAGTGGTTTATTTAACGGTAAGTGTAGATTAGGGTACCAAGCGACTACCGACTGACTGCCATGAACGTCAAACACATCACGATCAAAACATCCTAGGACAAGTAAACCAATGCCATTTGTGTTCTTTCATCTATGTCTGAACAATTACAAGCCATAGTTGAAATACCACAAATGTTTGCCATATAACTATTACAAATTTACTAATGCAGTTTTATTTATTCACTCGGCGTGTGTTGCTGTGGCGCTGCTTCTACCTTGTGCTTTGTGTGACAGGATAACACTTCCTCATCAAAGCATCGATCGGACAAGCACTCAGATAAGCACAAAGAAAGGGATAAAGATGGTTCAAGAAGGTCAGTTCTTTCAGTTTTTTATTATCATTCATATAGGTTGTGACACTATCCCTGTCAGTGTAACTTGTAGATTATATATACCGAACAAGAGAAATTGTTGGGAACATTTCATCTAAAGGACTCTGGTACTTAATGGAAAATTTCAGAAGCCCATAGATACTGGAAGATGCAACATCTTTTCATTGGAGTAGCCTCCATCTAATCAGTTAGTCTAAATGCATCCTTGCTCTACTTAGTAGACAGTTCAAATTTGAGTACCAACAGACCAACACTAAGGCTCACCACATGCCTTAATAACATTGAAACCCCAAACTGAAAAAAAATGCAGCTTTCATTTAGATTATGATATTAATACTTGACTATATCACTTAATACTTTCATATGCAATCAATCCTGTTGACCTGCAAACCCATGTTATGGTAAGAAAATATGTTTGTTGAAAAATAAAACCAAAATGTGACAAAATTATAATAATTAAACCATAAAGAAAAGTATGCTGACATTTCTATTTTATTAAATAACAAGAGAAACCCTTTGCAAAATAAACCTTTTCATCACTAGAAAACACAAATTGCGCCCGTTTTGCGAATACCGATTCAAAGCGAATGAATATGTATAAGTAAATTAGAATCAAACTAGAAATCTAAAATTCCTGACATCCTTCAAAATCTAAAAGTCACATGTTGGTACCAAATCTTCAGTAGATTTACTTGTTAGGGTTTCAATGTTGAAGTTCAGTTTTGTTATTAGAAAGCATAACATTAACAATAATTTATGGTTTTAGGCGCAGTCGATCGAGAGATAAAAGAAGATCAAGGGATAAGGATTCACGACGTTCGAGAGATCGAGACGATAAAAAAGACAGAGAACGGGATCGAGACAGAGATCGTCGAGATCGTGACAAAGATCGGGTTAAGGATAAAGACCGCGAGAGGGAAAGAGAAAGAGATAAAGAAAAACGCCGTAGTCGCGACAAGGACCGCAGTCGTGAAAGAGACCGCAGTCGCGATAAATACGCTCATAAAAAAGAAAAAACTCCCGAAAGAGAACCACAAAAAGAAAATAGATCAAAATCGAGAGGGCTAGACCCGAAACTTGAAGATCTTCCTCCAGAGGAAAGAGATCTAAGAACTGTATTTTGCATGCAATTGTCGCAAAGAATCCGAGCTAAAGATTTAGAAGAATTTTTCTCATCAGTCGGCAAGGTT
This sequence comes from Bombyx huttoni, assembly GCA_002197625.1. Lineage (NCBI taxonomy): Eukaryota > Metazoa > Arthropoda > Insecta > Lepidoptera > Bombycidae > Bombyx > Bombyx huttoni. Next base: position 15,022 of record KZ221900.1, read on the forward strand.
CGAGATGTAAGACTTATTACATGCAATAAAACAAGAAGATTCAAGGGCATTGCCTATATTGAGTTTAAAGATGCTGAATCAGTACCTTTGGTAAGCAATATCATAAAATTTCCTATAGGGAATTTGAATGTTATTTTCTCACACAATTTACGTGACTTAAAAACTTATCTTTCAGGCTCTTGGATTAACCGGACAAAAGTTGCTTGGAGTTCCTATAATTGTACAACATACACAAGCCGAAAAAAATAGGGTTGGCAATACATTGCCGAATTTAGCACCAAAGACCAGTAATGGACCAACTAGACTTTATGTTGGATCTTTACATTTTAATATTACAGAAGATATGCTTCGTGGCATTTTTGAACCATTTGGTAAAATAGATCACATTCAACTAATGACTGATCCGGAAACTGGTAAAAGTAAAGGATATGGATTCCTCACTGTAAGTATGAATAAAGTTATTAGGAATCAGTTCTAGATTCAATTCTATTTTTACTACCAGTTTTACAATGTTAGTACAGCATTGAACTTATATTTAATGCTTTCAGTTTCACCATGCCAGTGATGCTAAGAAGGCTATGGAACAGTTAAATGGTTTTGAGTTAGCAGGCCGACCTATGAAGGTTGGAAATGTCACAGAACGTGCAGATGGTGGATCAAGTACACGCTTTGATGCTGATGAATTAGATCGTGCTGGAATTGACCTTGGTGCCACAGGCCGTTTACAATTAATGTTTAAACTAGCAGAGGGAACGGGCTTGCAAGTAAGTTTACAGTGTAGAAATTAAATTCATGAAATGAAAAAAATCTTATTTACATATTTTAAATTATTTTGAATTTGTAATTCAAAATAATTTTTATCATACTTTCTTAATATTGAATTTTAACATATATATGCCTCTTTTGTTCTATAACTCGTCATTTTATTAATAGTGTATAATAATCCTGTTGCTGTAGAAATTATGGATCTTCAGTGCAAAAAACTGCAATATGTCGTTTTGTCACTCATTTCTCTTAATGTTAACCCAACACTTACCTACATAATTCTGAAGAGACTATTTCTGTCGAAATTTGTGGGTATAACTTCATAGAGAAATTTTATTGTGGATATATTGCGACTTCACAACTAAGCTTCCCTTAATATTTGCTGTGTTTGAAGATTACATGATCAGGTGGCATCATGATGAAAAGTCACACTTTTGCTATTGTTTGATTCCAATCATTTTTTTTTCTTACTTTGCATTTGCATTAGAGATCTAAATCTATGATTCTGCCCAGTAATAAAAACTCATTATGAACAATGACCTTGAATTTCACCATACACTCCTCATCACCTTATATCACTATAGACTGTAGATCTTGATCATCTTTTGCCTATCATCTGCTTTGCAAATTATTGTTGTAGTTAATCCACTCACAAGGGAAAAATCTTTTTGAATACAGCTTTGTTCATTTCAGTAGCAAATTGCAAGTGAGTGATTGCAATATGACTTATTAGAATCATTAATTTTCTGCAAAACAGCAATGCAGCAGAGACATTTTACTACATGTTGGTACTTACAATATATAACTTTTATTGATAATATTTAAAGCAATTTCAATTTCTTAACTTTGCTTATATTTAAAATGTGACTAAGTTATGATATACATGAACTAAGTTTTTTTTTAATAATGATTCCAGATACCTGCTGCAGCAGCATCTGTACTAATGGGGAGTGGTTCAACGATAGTGTCCCCGCAACCCCAAGTTGCGCCTCCTATTGCCACACAATGTTTCATGCTCAATAATATGTTCGATCCAGCAACGTAAGTTTTTTTCTGTAATAATATCGAGGGGTGAAAGGCTATTTAGTTTAAGCGACATTTCTCTTAATACAGGTCATTTATTTTTTATATTAAATTTGCATTTTGTTTGGTATTAGTATCAACAGTTTGATGTTTTTAATTGTACTACAAATTACTTTACTTCAGTCAGACGACACCTGAAGAAGTCCCCCAATCCTGATCACGCAGGAGCCCACCACAGTTGACGCCCTAGACACGTCCTTACGGATCCGTCAGATCCAATAACCTTTGCATTAGA
>KZ221992.1:0-10690 GCA_002197625.1 Bombyx huttoni
TAACTATACTCAGATCTTACAACTTATATCTCAAGGTTGGTGGCGCATTTACGTTGTAGATGCCTATGAGCCCCAGTAACCACTTAACATCAGGTGGGCTGGGAGCTCGTCCACACAACTACGCAATAAAAAAAAATGGAATATCGTGTTAAAGAAAATAGGATTACAACGATCGCCTTGCCAAAGTAGGTATAGAGCCGTCGGCCATATTCCAGACACTTCAAAAGTTTGGTATCAGCGCGTACGTTCGTATATCGTACTATCAACAGATACAACAACACTTTGTCTATCGAAGACTACCAAAATCCCGGTGGCCGCATGCTGTTAGATCTACAATACAAAAGCCTGTTAAAGCCAAAAAGAACCCAAGAAACCCAATTAGGAAGCAATAAATATTATCGCTAGAAATGAAGATTTCCACTAGGACTATCGCGTATTACAAATATAAAACAAGGTCTGAAGCTCGGTGCTTATCGTCGGTATACAGGCTATGCCCTAAATCAATATTTAAAATCAAGGAGAGGTTTGATCAAAACGCTTTCTGTCGCGATACGCAGGTGAAAGGCACTGAAATGTCCTCTTTACCGATGAAAATATTTTTACGATTGAAGAACACTACAATAAGGAAAATGATAAAGTCTACGCTCACGGTTCTAAAGAAGCTGCTCCGACTTCCGAGTGGTCGGAAAGGTAGAACTCCGCACCTGGTCACAAGGCACGAACTGCCCAAGCCTGGCTTGAAACCAGCGTTCCGGACTTTATAAGAACTGAAAACTGGCCCTCATCTAGCCCAGACCTCAAACCTTTAGACTTCAAATTATGGTCAGTTTTAGAGGATACGGCCTGCCTGCTCTAAACGATATGGCGACATTGAGTCTTACAAAATCTTTGTGCAGACAACAGTGCGTAAATCCATTGATTCGTGGGTAAACAGATTAAAGGCGCTCATAAAAGTCAAAGGTGGTCATTTCGAATAGTATTATATGTTTTTGCTGAAACTTTAATAAATTGTAGGTATATATTTTAATAATATTACATTACTTCATTTAAAAAAAATGCATTTTCATTTGTAACAGAACTTATAACTGGACTAGGTATATTTGATAACATTAAATTTTTTAAAACACGTTCAACTATGCCCACATAATTTTACAGAGTTTATTGGAAAATAGAGCGGAACATCATTCAAACTGGCTTGAACAATGGTGGCTAAATACTGCATACTTAGAATACCGAGACCCTGTTGTAATTTTTTCAAGCCCTGGTCTAGTCTTTCCTTTCCGAGAGTTCAACACAAGAAAGCAACAGTTATTGTATGCAGCTAAAACATTGTTGGCAGCTGCTGATTACAAAGCACTGATTGATGGGTAAGTTTTATCAGAAAACAAACTTTTTTAGAGAAACATGCTAGCCTAGTAGTAGAAAATCTGAATAATTTGAGTGTAGGGTCGAGTAGTAAAATTAAAGAACGGGAGGATTGCAAAGTTCCAAAAAAGCTTTGTTTTTGCATTCTTGAATGCGTTTTTTTTAAGTAACATTTGAGTAGGCACATTATAATTTTGTGCGTTTGATTTTTATTACACGTTGTTGTGTCTTGTCCTTTAAGCCACGAAGACTTCAAAACATCTTTAAAACAACTTTCAAAATAATCTAACGTGCTCGAGTTCATTCGCAGTTCAATTTCAATAGACGCTTGCATCACTTCCGCATACTCAATTTTTTTGAATGGGAACATTTTTAAGGTTTACTGATTGTCACCCTTTCTGAATATCCGACCTCAATTCTTTTTTATTTTATTTTCTACCGTGGTGGTATTTATTTTTTACCACGCAAGTCGGCAGTTGTTGACTTTGATATGAGAGACAGGTTGGGGCATCTAAACTATCCATATCTGCATCTCTATTATTATGCATGAATGTTAATATGCCACATGTAGAGTCAGTAATTTTAAGTAAAAAATGTAGAATCAGGTAGCTACTTTCATTTTTTGTGCATTGTTTTATTGGTATAAAACCAAAGTAAAACCAAAGTCGTCGTTTTTAATTGTGAATATAATTTAACAACAGATAATTTTGATCTTTTAGTGATGAAATACCAGTGGAAATGATGGGTAAAAATCCTCTTGACATGTCTCAATATAAGAAAATTTTTGGAACATGCAGAATACCTTGGGAAAAACGCGATAAACTGTCATATAACAATAGCAAGCATGTCACTGTCATCCATAATAATCATGTAAGCTAATACTTAATTGTACAAATTCGTCTGCTATGTTTTATTAAGGTCAATCTGTGATGTCATTAAAAACAACAATATGAAGTATAGTTTGTAAACGGAGGAAATAAATAAAATAGAAGATTTAGTCACCCAAGACACCATTGCGGCAAAATAGCGCTCTAAGTGAACAGGTCAGCTTATAGCCCCTCGCTAAATCGTTAATAGAGTTCACAGACACCACAGTGTGAATACTGCTATCTACCTTAACCCATGAGGTCCATGTGTTAATATATTTTCAACTTTTCAATTATATAAATATTACGGTAAAATAACTTTGCATAGACAGCTCGAAGATGTATTTTGCGCAAATATACTAATTAATAGACAATGCAGCATTATTATAATATTTTATGGACACCAACTGTAATATTTTCTTTATGAAACTTAATTATGTCTTTAAACAACTATATTGGCTGAAGAAGGTTTGTTTGCCTCGTAAAATACTGAGATATTCATCTATAAGGTATTTTTGCATATTAATTAATTAAATTTCAGGAACAATTCGTTTTGACTGGTATTAGATTGTTTTATTTTTGGTATCCTGTGCCATGTAAAGATACCGGATGTAAGATCATATTTCTAGAACGAAGTTTCGATAAAATAAATATAATGTTGATAAAGTGATAAAAGATTACGTCAAGTTGAGTAACCTAGTTGTACCATCTGAAGTAACCGGTCATTGCAAACGACGGATAGAAATAAAATATAGATAAACAAATCTTTGCCTGCAGTAACTCTGGTTACCACGACTTTAGTTAACTATAGTTGTTATTCCCGTAATTGAAGCCCCTGTTAACTAGAGTTAAGTAAATGATATTTTACATTTATTAATCTTATTTATCTATTTATTATTTTTTATTATTATCTATAATGAGATTCACCGATAGCGTAAAAGTGAACGTAAATTGTTTTGGAAGAACGTTTGCCTGCGTTTGCCGCTAAGGGCTCTGTTCCAACTGCATACGAACTTACACTACGCACACGGATTTGTTTTTAAATAACGCGATCGTTTTCCTCGTGTATATCAATGTCGATTCAAATACGCCTTAAAAGCAATAACAACTGACAACTGCTAATGTAATGATAACGTTAAATACGGAAAGCTATAAATGGCATTGATCATCAATAAATATGCGATTAATACGATCGGCTAACTTCGTATCATATCATCGTCGTAGCGATTCTATTGATGCGGTATGCCGGAAACAAATCGAAACAACGAAAAATCCGCTCTTCCTTTTTTGCTTGTTCGCTTTGATTCCTTTACAGATGGCCAACCTAGAAACGAGGTAGGGAAAATCCAACTTTGAGTTGTTAGTAAAGCACTCTGAGAGCTTAATCTGCGTACTTGTACCCATGGCGCTGTTGGATTACCTAGAAATGTGATTTCTAAAACCGTTTTAATTATATATTTTACAATATAGTCTTTTGAAAATAATATCAATATTAATTTATAAAAATTAATTTTGAAAACATAAATGAGCGAGCATGACCTGGAGCTATTGCTACTAGTAATTCCTATCACCCGCCTGTAGTAGGTAACCAGTTTTTGCATTGTAGGAGTAAATTTTCCAACAAAATTGCAATATAAATGCATGGTCTCAATGGGCTCTGTAGGAAACGCTATTTGAATCGCAATGGTTGTCTTGTCTGCTCGTATATGAATATAGTTTTTTTTTAATTACTCTATCAATAATTATAATAAAAAAATATAAGAGGACAACATTTATGCAAAATATAATCACTGTATTTATTAACAAAGTGGTATTTTTATTAAACATTATTTTAATTTCTCAGATATTTCATGTAGATGTTTGGGGTGAAGATGATATTTTATTAAGTGAAGATCAAATTGTACAAAGCTTAGAAAAAGTAATGGAGCTGTCCTCGACGCCTGCGGAGGATGGTATTGGTATACTCACGTCCGAACATCGAGATACTTGGGCAAAAGCATACCAGATCTTAATAAATGGTGACAACAATTTGAATATTTATTTCAATTGTAATAGAATAATATTGCATCTTATCTTTTTTATTTATTTACCATTTTTTTAATGAAGAATTTTTAATCGATTAAAATTTTATTGTCAATGTTAAATGTTAGTTGATTGCAGTGCAAATTTTTGTTAAGTTCACCTTAGTAGCTTTGAAATTCTTTTGGCAAAGTTCACAAGTTGTCAATATCTAAAAGATAAGCGGACGTCGTCGAGAAATGTAAATATGCTAGAGTTGTAATTCCGACAGTAGGTATCAATTCTTTTAAGAAAATGCATATCTAACACAGCCAAAACTGACTACACAATTAAGGAGTAATATCGTATAATGAAAATCGAAGAGTAATTGCTAGTACTACTAGGTAGGGCGTATTGTGGGCCTATGTCACCGTGGAGCAGTCATGCGTTCCGGTTTGAAATTTTTTGATTGCATACATGGGTGGATGAGCTCACAACCCACCTGATGTTAAGTGGTTACTGGAGCCCATAGACATCTACAGGGTAAATGTGCACCCACCTTTAGATATAAGTTGTAAGGTCTCCGTATAGTTACAACGGCTACCCTACTCTTCAAACCAAAACGTAATACTGCTTCACGGCAGAAATAGGCAGGGTGGTGGTACCTACCCTTGCGGAGTTAAAAGGTCCTACGCCCAGTTATTACACAAATTATAATTTTACGGGTTTGATATTTATTACACGATGTTATTCCTTCACCGTTAAAGTCAATGAATATTTGTCGAGTACGTATTTTGTTAGAAAAATTGGTACCCGCCTGCGGGATTCGAACACTGGTGCATTGCTGCTACGAGTGCACCGGACGTCTTATCCTTTAGGCCACGACGACTTCAAAACTTGGGACATGCATTACCCAAGATAAATTTCTTATTCGTCCTGTGTGCCTAGATAGGCATTCACGTTACGATAAGGACTTAGGTGTACACTTAACACCAGGTGAACTGAAACTAGTTCACCTATGTGCAATCAAAAAATATATAGATTTGTTCAGTGGCGTTACTTCAAGAAAATATTTCAGATGAAACAAATGAGGATTCACTGATCGATATTGAGAGGAGTTTGGCAGTATTGTGTCTGGATGCTCCCGTAGGGTTGTGGAAGTGCGCCGATCAGAATGCCCGTAGGAATCTAGCAGGTGCTCAGACAATCCACGGCGGTGGCTCCAGAGCCAACGGCGGGAACAGGTGGTTTGACAAAACAGTACAGGTGTGTTTTCTCAACATCTATAATACCTACATAGAAAAATGTTATGTTTTTAATGTAATGGAAGTCTGCAATATAGAGATAACTAAAATTTAATACAACTGTTATAATACTTAATGGTGTAAAATGACGAAGAAGAATTTATCATGACAAGATAAGATTAGTTTTAACTACTCCAAAGAATAATTTGTCGAAGTTACGTCAATGAATGTGATAAACCTAGTATCATCATAATGGTTTTCAAATCGTGATGCGATGGTCATTCATTGAAAAGCAAACTTGTTTAGTTTATTATTCTACTAGCGGGCCGCTCCGGCTTCACACGGTTATAAAATGTATAGCCTATGTCCTTCACTGAAAAAATGATTAAAATCGATCCAGTAGTTTTGATTTATTCATTACTACCTACGTTCAGCCTGCGTTTGTTGCAATGTAAGCGGAAAAGATGTAATTATTTACGAAATCACATTGGAAACCTCAAAAATAACAGTATTTCTTCATTATTTATAGGATAGTATTATACATATAGACCTTCCGCTTCAATTACTCTATCTATTAAAAAAACCGTATCAAAATCCGTTGCGTAGTTTTAAAGATTAAAGCATACATAGGGATATAGGGACAGAGAAAATGACTTTGTTTTATACTATGTAGTGACGTATTATTGACATCATGAGTGTGCCCGGCTGGGTACATTTACTAGTACTCATTACTTTTTAACTTTTAACTTTATAGTTCATTGTTGGTGCCGATGGAGTGACGGGACTGACCTACGAGCATTCCCCAGCGGAAGGGCAACCAATCGCGGTCATGACTGATTACATCGTCAACTACATGTAATTACTGCAACTTATTAAAATTACTAAATTTATATTGTCCAGTGCGTTTCTATTGTGCTTGCGACGGTATGGCCATGTGATGAGACGATATGCGTAAGAGGGAAGTGAACGAAGAAATGCTATATGATAGATTGGTGTGGAAGGAGAAAATATGTTGCGGCGACCGAGGTGACTGGAAGAATGGCCGGAGAATGGTGATGGGAGTGAGCACAGAAGAAGGAAAAAATTTGTTGCGCCGGCCCTAGGTGACTTGGAGAAGGGCAGGAGAATGATGATGGTATTCTTCAGTACAGTGTAGGTAATGAATTTCGGCGCTTGCATTAACTTTCAGTAGTTAATGAAGGGAATTAATAATATATTATGGAACATTAGTAGCGACGTTGTGATGTTTGTAGTATTAAAGTATACTTTTGTAAGACACTTAAAAATAATTCGTTACAGAGATCAAGGTAAAGGTAACAAGAAACCATCAGCTAAGCCCACTGAACCGAAACAATTGAGATTTAACGTGAAGGCTGAAGTGAAAGAAATGATCAAAGCTTCACAAATAAATCTAGACAGGTTTGAGATATTGTTATAAAAAATCTACCTCGATCTTCATGACCATTTCACATATTCTCGCGGCATATTTGTATTTTTCAGATTAGTAGCCAATCTGGAATTGAACTGTTTCCAATATGACAAATATGGTAAAAATTTCATCAAAACTCAAAAGCTCAGTCCGGATAGTTATTTGCAAATGGCCATGCAATTGGCTTTCTACAGGTTAGTATTTATTATATTACTTACTTTTAGGATCAGATTAATAATCGATCCATTCTTGAAAAATAGTAGCTTAATGCATATGTGAACGATTTCGCATTAGACACATATCGCCTGGTGTCAAGTGCTTACGGTCGCTCGCGAACCTTAGCAATGTGATGAATACAGTCAAGCCGTGGTGCGGGATCATCTCAAACAGTTCGTGGAACTTACGATACAATACATAGGACTATATTTCCCTTCGCCGAACTACCCCCAATATGGACGGCAGTGCGTGACATCAAATAGACTTAGTTTGGTATTTGCGAGTTCTGGCCCAAAAAGAGCATTATGAATTAATTCTCAAGTCAATACGATACAGTAATGTCTAGTAGTCTAAATTAAATTTTATTTCCATTAATCTCTAACCGGGCGTGAAAGATTGTTGGGTAATAATTTTTTCTGAAAATGAAACGACGCGAATAAATCTAGACGCAAACGTGAAATATACAAATAAGATTCTATTGAAAAATTTAACACACCTTCAAATTGAGGTCTTATGAAATATGATATCTCTTTCTCTTGCATGTCAAAAGCTGAATAATTAAATATATAATAAATGGTTTATCTCCTTTTAATATCGGTTTATCGTTTCATCGAGTATTAAATCAAAACTGTGCTCAACAAGTTTCTCGTCAATAACACGAATATTTCCGTCGGCAGGCTGCACAACACGCCCGGCGCGCATTACGAGTCAGCCGCAACGAGGATGTACGCAGGAGGGCGAACCGAAACCATAAGGTCTTGTTCGATTGAATCTATTGAATTTGCGAAAGCTATGCTGAATCCGCAAATTGCACCGAAAGAGAAATTAACAAAACTACAAAACGCTATCAAAGGACATAAAGATTACACTGTGCAGGTGAGGACTGAGGATCACGAAACCAGTCGTATGTGAGCACGCATAGAATCTGCTCCGTGACAAAAATGACCATTTTCTGCATCGCCCTTAACCTAGCGAAAGGTTCTTAGTGTTAATCGGAACCATTAAATATCAACACAATTATCTAGGCGTGATGCTCCGACCGACATGCTGATATATGTCATGTTGCATGGTCTTACTGTTGGTATGGTCTCAAAACATTGGGTAAAAAAAAATTATAACTAATAAAATTAACTACATAGTTCCATAGAAAGTAATACTGAATAGCATAGAAAGACAGTACTTCGAGGGACTATTCTAGGTTCATGTAACATCTAGATGAGCTGACGGGGCTCAGTTTGGCGAATTTCGAGAATTTCTATCACCGGATCGGAATAGGAACCGACTGAGAAGATCCGATGAGAAATCAGTGGGCTGTGTCCGTCGGTTAGTTTACTTGCTGAACCCTTTATCGCATTCGACGGGTTCCACGGGAACGGTGACCGATCTTTGGAATGCCTAAAAGCACCGATAGAGGAACCGAAGGTCTTGGGCGACGGCGACTGTTTATCGTTTGATCCGCGGGATCCGAGGTGACATGGGTTTCCATAACCACTTAAATACAAAACGGAACGTAAACTTCTTCAACTATGTACAGAAACAAAGAAAAAATAATACAATCACAGTTATAGTTTGCAATAATAATGTGGTTTATAGGCACTTCAAGGGTTTGGTGTGGACAGACATCTACTGGGTTTGAAGCTTATTGCACTTGAAAATGGTATCGAACTCCCTAAACTGTATACAGACCCAGGTTATACTAGAAGTGCGCATATGAGAATTTCAACAAGCCAGGTAATGAATGTTTTTATTAAGTAGTCTACAAGAAATAGGTATATATATATATAGGCTTAGAAGGGACTATTCATGGTTTCTAGAAAAAAAATACGGCCGATATAGCACCGTGAATCTCCCGACAATGACCAAACAACCAACATGAAGGAGATTATTTATTGTCACTCTAGGCATACGAGAATACGGTTGATACTCGGTTACCACCATCGCTCATGGATATCTACCAGAGTACAGTGAAGCTCCTACATATATGTTTTCACAGAGACGATGATTATATCAAAAGATATAGGTGTTATACTGTTGTATCGCCCTGTCGTTATCATATGATGTAGCTATTCGCATTTACAGCCTCTAAACGAGGCTTGTGGAGAGTATTTAAAGGTTGATAGCGGCTTGGCTCTGCCTCTGACATTGCTGAACTCTATGGGCGATGGTAACCATTTACCGTCGGGTAGACCTTATGCTCGTCTACCTACTAAGAGCAATAAAAAGAAACTGCCAAATATTAAATAATAGCAATTAAATAAAGAGAAGATTGTAAAATTGTTTATATTACTAGACATAACATGTATAGGTGGCGTGCAAGTGTGATGGGTTCATGTGTTATGGGCCCCTCGTGGCGGACGGCTACGCCACTTGCTATAACCCACGGGACAACGATGTCAACTTCGCAACTTCTGCATTCGTCAAAAATCCCGATACCAGTTGTGACAAATACAGACAAGCTTTGGAGCAGTCACTGCAGGACATGCACGATTTACTTCTGAAAGTAACCAAATCTAAGCTCTAATATTGTATGTGTGAAATCTAATAGTTATTATTACGGTGTTAACTATTCATTACGTCCAATACAAAAGAAAAATTATAACACAAACCAAATCTAAGCTCTAATATGATATGTGTGAAATGTAAACGATCGTCTTAAAAGATAAGAGTAGTTATTATTACGGTGTTAACTATTCATTACGTCCAATACAAAAGAAAAATTATAACACAAATTTGAGATTACTGTGTATTTCTCCTGCGTAGTTGCTTAATCAAAATTACTTGATTACCGATATCGATAATCAGATCTAATGGCCCAACCTTTTTATTTAATTTTACAAGTTTACCTAGAGATCTTGTAGCGGAAGCAGCTGAGCTTTGAAATGAATTCGTACGACATTTAACTGTAAGTAACCCAACATTGATATTTATGACACACACACACACACACTCCACATCGTTTCTGTAACAAAATAATACACCTTGATTGGGGCTGAGCTTTGAAATGAATTCGTACGATATTTAACTGTAAGTAACCCTTACATTGATATTTATAACACACACACACACACTCCACATCGTTTCTGTAACAAAATAATACACCTTGATTGGACGTAGAAAGAGTTGGCGCTGTAAATTTTAATGGATTTTGTTGCTTTATATTTCGCTTTGTATTATATATTGATTGTATTATTTTACTTACTATTATATCTTCCGAATTTTGACAAGACTGAATTCATAGTGTTTTGATTATTTTTAATTATGAACAGTCGATTCTAATATCATGTTTAACGCAGACAAGCCCATGGCCCGACGGTAAGTAGTCACCTTCGCTCATGGATCAGCAATGCCGCGGGCACAATCAAGGTACCGCTTAAGTAGGTTCACATTAATTCTCATCTACTGAATACTGTATAACAATATATCACTATGTTTGGTATAGCTTCACTCCGGTGAAGAAGTGTAAGAAGAAGAATAGGTATGAATTCATAGCAGTTTCAAATACAGGGAAGTGTGCTGAGTTGTGGAGCAATCTGAAAAGATATCTGAGGGGCAATTATTTTATTGTCGCGATT
>ASCI01075454.1:0-14868 GCA_002197625.1 Bombyx huttoni
TCGCCGGATCTTCTCAGCGGGTCGCGACTTCGATCCGGTGGCGGATTCATTCGCGCAGCAGTTGCTCTTGAGTTGTTAGGTCTCCTTCGGAGGCGCTCGGGCAGCAGATCTCTCTCTCCTGGCTGAGCCTTTGCTCGCCCACCTGTCCTGGCGAATCTGGAAAGGCCTTCGGCCCACCAGTAATCCTTCAATCATAAAAAAAGGATTCGTCTTACTAAAAAAATGTATAACTAAATATAATGAAGTAACGTAAGCGTTGGCAATCCCATGAATCCCAATCGTATGTTTAATTATGACTAATTTTTCAAGCAATCCTGCATTTTTTATTGTCAATAAAATTCAATATTTCGAATACGAAGTTTACAGTCGCCCGTGACCAAGAAAACTAAAGTACATATTCGAAAGGTAGTATAAAACGTAACGCAAAGTACGATTAAAAGTCGTAAGTAGTTTTAATCGTCACTACGACCTACGAGAACTAACGAAACAAACGCAAGGAAAATTTATAATACTATACTTGTTATTTAATATTTTCTTAGTGATTCTAATGCAGTCGGACTTTTTTACATTCAATAAATTATTTTAATTTGTTGTTTTTTTCTCTCACGTCATTTTAAGTATTTGGTTAAAGCGACATTTTTGAAACTTTAATTTTAGAAACATTTTTTGAAGTTGAAGTTTTGAAATAAATATCATAACAAAAAATTTCAACTATTTTTTGAATGGAGTAAAATTTATTGAAGTTCAACTAAAAACGTTGAATTGTTGATACTAATACCAAATAAAACGGACCTTTCATTAAATGTCGCTTATATCCAATAGTCTTTCACTCCTCGACATAATTTATAATTACAATATTATATTTCATTTGAAATATTGTGGTGCTTAATAAAATTTTTGATCACATCAAACAGTTTACTTAATTTAATAATTTTACCAACAGATGATGAAAACGGTCCTGCATTACCAACTAGAGCTAGTGAAGAATTTAGACCATTCATTAGACGATTACCAGAATTCAAGTTTTGGCTGTCTGTTACCAAAAGCACTTTAATAGCTTTCTGCTGTACTTTTGTGGATGCTTTCAATATTCCAGTATTTTGGCCTATTCTAGTTATGTATTTCATAACATTATTTTGTATTACTATGAAGAGACAAATCAAGGTATTTAATTTAAATTTTAATGATATTATCAATATAATGGAATACAAACTTTTGGTTGTAGATATATCATGGTCGTTTTAGTCGTGAACCCATAGACAAAATGTATGCAGCTGCCAGTGGAGACATGGAGTCGCAAGAAACCCAATACTTAGTACGATTTGATCAAAGGTTTTCTCTTACACTAGACATCGAAACGAATAATTTGTTCTGATTTTGAAATTATTCTTTGACTGTTTATTTTTGTATGAACTGCTTAAATATGTAATAATAACTGCTAATTAAATACATATATATAGTAACATTGATACGGGATGTTTTCTATGCCTATTTCGTGCATTATCTTATAGACGAATGGTCTTAGTAGTATTAAACAGATTAAAAAAATATCTTTAAGTGAGTATTATTCTAAAAATTTATATTACCGCCGTTTCGGCTTAAAATTACAGTTTAAAGGAATAAAAATATCAGATAGGTGGTCTGTTCATATATAATTTGAAAAAGACCGATCCAGGTCTAAATTATAAATATGTTATTCTTTCTTTTCCAGCATATGATCAGATATAGATATCTGCCATTTACACACAACAAACCGAAGTATAGAAATGCAGATTCTACAGTAACAGTGAACTGACGACATATGAGCAAATGCAGGTAACTGCAAGCTATGGGTGGAAATGTCTTAGTTAAATTAATCAAGATACTGTTGTATGCTATATTTAAAAAATACAGTTTTTATTGTAATGTTTCTGCATATTTTATTTATGGTTTATAATTTAAAAGGACAGCGAATATCGCAATTGCTCATTTTCTCGGTAGATCGATAGCGTCATTATTTAAAAAGAGAAATAAAACATGTATTAAAAGACATCCGTTTGTTGCATTGCTTTTAACAATTACATTTAATTATGAATTCACGACCTTCTACGTTCACCTTTACAAAACAATAATAAATATTTTGTTCAGTATGCTTAGTGTGAGTTTTCTAATGTTCTCGATGGCGTAAAAGTTAACTCGAGTAGTAATTGGAACAGCGCCCCTAGCGGCAAACGTAGATTACCTTCTGACTACATACAAATTTAACCTTTCGAACGTTTTGACACAGATCTGTGCCCGCTTCTTTGTAATCAGTTTTAATCCCTATTTAAAAACAAATAAGGTGGAAGCAAATTTGAAATTATAAGTGAATCAGACAACGTAGTTTTCTTGACTTGGCGCTCTTGTGACGTTCGAAAGATTAAGTTAACTTTTACGCTGTTGCAAACATTAGAAAACCCACACTAAGCACACTGATTATTTTCATTTAACTCTGTGTAGAAGTGATTCGGTCAGATTGTTCGCCATAACGGAATCTCAATCTAGTTTTGTTTGTATCGTATGTTATATAATTATGTTCCATTTTTACTATTTTACCATCCGTTACCGGACTAGATCCCTCTTGCTCAAAACATCACATCCCGATAATACAAAATCGAGTTTTAAAAAGGAACTTCACCGCGCCCAAGGATTTTGAGAGTTGCACCGGCAAGCAGTGCCTCAGTTTTCCTAATATTCGTGAGTTATGGTAACAATCATTTAATGGATTGTATGAATCTTTGCTATCGAAAGCAAAGCAATGAAGGAGTATTCATTTCTAATGCGCTTTATAAAGGTATCATGTACGAATCTATAACGAATTCTTTAACGTAGTATACATAAACTTGTGGACGCCAGAACGACTTAAAAACGTATTAATTATTGTATACGCATGTAGACAATACAATAATTTTATTCTTTTAGCATATATTCAAACAGATAAAATCAAGATTGATAAGTTTTTTGTTCAGCTTCCTATTGAAGCGTGTTTTTTTAAACTATTTTTATTGGTTTATATTACATAGACCGGTGACCGAGCTAAAGTCTTATCTAATATAATGTACTTACTAGAACTAACAGACATTATTATTTGAACGCCGCCACCCACTTGGAAACATGTAGTCTAAGTAAAGTGGTAGTCTCACAATGCAAGCCGGAATGTATGTTTGCAACCACTAATTTATTTTATTTTATTGATAAATAACCTAATAAGGTTCTAAAATGTTATGCAACAGCACAGAACATTATAGGTAACATGTACATTGATCACACACTAAATACAGGTACATAATTACAGGTACAGACTGCATGCATTGGTAAAATTGGTAAAAATTGGCGGTTCATCATATACTACTAAAAAAAGAAAAATAAACCATATATAACCTTCATGAAAATTTACAATTATTACACATTTACTGCCAAATACGCCATTACATGACTTAAAGGTTCAATAAAATCAATAATGAAAATACACAAAAACATAGCCCCAGCTATAATCTCGATGATTTTGACTTCTGCCTTGACAGTGCGATCATTTTTCACGCCGTTTGTCGCCATTTGTCACTTCTGGTTCTACAGTCGTTTTACACCTATTGACGATTTCACAGGATCTATTCACAGGTAGCGTACTGCGCACTCAAATGGCCTTCACACTCTCCTGCACCACAAGGCATTCGACTACGACCCTCTCAACGACTACTACCGACTCTATAATAGAAAGGAAGTTTGTTTTGGACAAATAAAAAAAACAATGTATACGAAGCAGTGACGGATATAGCTTACATATTTAAATTCTAATTTAAGTATGTTTCTAAGCTAAGTGTAACAATAAGATAATAAAAGAAAGGCGGCATAAGGAATGTTAAAGTCCTCCTTGCGACGATAATCCTCAATCTTGAGGATCGTGGCCTTCTGATGTTCTTTCCGGAAGATCCATTACTAACTATGACGTAGCCCAGATATATGAAATTCTCTACGACTTACGAAAAGGCTTAGCATAGTGGTCATAGTGAAAGAAAGGCTGCAATCTACCATATTGTTGTAGTCGTGGGCTTAAGGATCAGACGCGATGCCCTGTACATACTATATGTACCAATGGATGCAAACGACGTACGGATCCCGCAGTATTCCTGAACTAAATTATAATTTAGTATTTATATATATTTATAAGAAATACTTTTTGTAATAAAATCCAAATTTGACAAGTGTTTCCAATTGCCTTTAATGGTGAAGGAATAACAGTGTGTAATTAAAAATCAAACCCACAAAATTATATTTTGGAAAATTACTGTTGGTAGGACGTCTTGTAGGTCTGCACGAATAGATACCAACACCCTGCCTATTTATGCCGTGAGGTAATAATGCTTTTAGGTTTGAAGGGTGGGGCAGCTGAACTGTAAACAACCGAAATAAAGTCTCAAGGTGGATAGCGGGATTTACATTGTTTAAATCTATAAACTCCAGTAATCACTTAAAATCAGATGGGCCGAGAGCTCCTTCAACCTTTTAAGCAATAAAAAAATTAAATTCTGGTTTATAACAACTATAAAGCTGTACTAAGTTGTACTGTACGTAAGTTGTAGTGTTTACAAAATTCGAACGCGCTGGGTGGAAGATCATTCCTTTCTCGTATACTAAAACAATGGTGACCTCGACGTAGTCGTCGACGATTTTTTTCTTAGTTGTATGAACTGGTGCCCTGCGACATAACACCTGCAATTGTCGCATCACACTATTAGTTTAATACAATGACGATGATAATTTAGCCAATGATCACAATTCAGCAAATAACATGTAACGATTAAGACACCTACAGCCATGTAAGCCGATAGCTCGTCAAATGTATTACATATGTGCGCTATTTTTAGACAAATTTTAAAGCTAGGCAGACAATTTAACCGGTGTCGAAATAGAAAATATCAGTTTAAGAGATCACAAATAAGATTACATTAAAATTACAAATAAGCTCTAATGTCAAATTCATATAAAAATATATTTCATATACAATACATTACCACATTTATAACCACCACATACATACCAACATACTGAGAACTATCTACATGACAGTAATTTGTTTGATGTCCCAAAATAAACGATTTAGAAATAGTCGCGAGTCGGCTATGCTAAACAATAGGTAAATTTAAACGTTTATCTACGAACAATGAAATTTTTGTGTTTAGATTTTCAAAAGAGAAGGAAAGTTTTCAAATAGAAAAAATAGTATGATGGTATGTGGACGACTGTATATTTTTTCGATTTTCATGAATGACTGGATTGATTCACAAATTTCCAAAAAATTGTAAATAAATATTAATTCCTCGTTAACATATTTATTACATTTGTAAATTACATAGTCAGGAAGGTTATCTGCGACGGCAGCCGCTGCATGTTAACTGGAGTAAATAGAGAACATAACTAAATGCCCACAACGATTATTAATTTGAAACCTCGATTAAATTCCTGTAGGAACTTTTCTATGCATTAACATGCATGTTAATGGGCTCCAGTAACCACATAACACCAGGTGGGCTGCGAGCTCGTCCAACCTTCTAAGAAAAAAAATGGACGGTTCACTTTAAATACTTATATGACGCTTGGCTCTTTAAGTAACCTCATAGAGCTTAGATGCGTATTAGCCGTAGGCTTCGGTTCTTTCGAATGCAGTCAATAATTATCGCAGTATTTTGCTATGGCAAACAAAAAACATAATCCCTTTTAATAATTAATAAAACTATTTGTCAACACCGTAATGTGTTTGTCAAAGTGAGTTTTACTTTTCCTTCATAGCTTATAATGGATGAGCTCACCTGGGGTGAAGTGGTTACCGGAGCTTATAGAAATCAACACCATAAACGCGGCCCTCACCTTAAGACATGCGTTATAAAGCTCAGATATTAGAGTACAACAGAGGCCCCGCCCTTTTCGAAGTGAATTAATGCTTTACGGTATAAATGAATCTGATTGTACCTTCACGGGTGATGGTTATGGGGTGTCTTCAGAAGGCTAGGCAGACAGACAGGCCAGACAACTACATCTTCGATAAAGGATTATTTATGTAGTCTGACGAGCTCGTGGTTTGCATAATTTTTAGTGGTTACCGAAAGAGTTACAAATCACTATGTGAATACCGCCACCAATACTAAACTATGAGAAGAAGAGAGTTTAGATGTAAATTCTCGTCTTCTGCCATGTATACTACTTTAAAGTCGAAGTGAATTTCGGGTTATTAAAACGGAAGTGTTTAGTTCGTTATATCACATTCAAGTGAAAATTCTATGAATACATTGAATAGTTATCCGTTTGAATGGAAAACCTTCCTATGTAATAATTACGAGTCTCTTTACTAATATTTTTGTTGTTTGTTTTAATTTTTAAAATAGATAAATGTATGTACAAAATGATGGTAAATAAAAATCTAAAAATCTAAATAAAAATCTATTCCATTGGGACGGGGTTTTAAATTTGCCGCCGTGCTATAATAGACACACTCGTTCATACCTAATTTTGTAAGAAGTTAACGAATGAGAAAACGCAAAAAAAATTCAATTATACAATAATTTTCCTAGCTTTAAAAACATATTGTCAATATTTTGTATTTCAGCTGTATTTCTTTATTTCGATTAATCTTTTCCTTCCATTTTCAAATAAATTCATTTTCAAATTTTCTGTAGAAACATGATGATGGCCCATTTTAGACGTTCGAGTCTAACTTTTGTGTTAATTGTTAAAGATTTAACTATCTGGCAACAGAATTATTAACTTTCCAGTGTTACTATAAAATGATATTTTCAAAAGTAATAAAACGCGCTCGATATCCCTGTTTATTTTATTGACCACTCGCCAGATGTTTGCGCATTGTTTTCCAGTGCGCAGTAGTTGCTCTGTCGTGAAATCGGGATTCTGTTTTAGTATTATATCTATTCTGCCATTTTGAAAATAGTGGCGTGTATGGATTAGACCTAGTGTTTTTTATGTGACAAATATGTCCGGGAGCAATGATAAAGTGTCGACTACGCAGCGTATGATTCAAAGTGTCGCTTTCCCTCCCAGCCACAAGCTCACGGTATCGGAAGTGTTCGATGAAAAAACTGGAAAGCCACTACCAGATGTATTGAAGCAACATTTTATCCTAGAAGGTCGGATCGAAGAAAATGCAGCCCTACGGATTATTCAAGATGGTGCCACCTTATTACGATCAGAAAAAACTATGATCGAGATCGATTCTCCGGTGACCGTATGCGGAGACGTCCATGGCCAATTTTATGATTTGATGAAATTATTCGAGGTTGGAGGTTCTCCCTCTTGTACTAAGTATTTATTCTTAGGTGATTATGTCGACCGAGGTTATTTCAGTATAGAATGTGTTCTCTATCTTTGGGCTTTAAAATTATGCTATCCGAAGACATTATTCCTATTACGCGGCAACCACGAATGCAGACACTTGACAGAATATTTCACCTTCAAGCAAGAATGTAAAATCAAATATTCAGAAAAGGTGTACGATGCGTGCATGGACGCATTTGATTGCTTGCCTCTGGCTGCTCTTATGAACCAACAGTTTCTTTGCGTTCATGGAGGTCTTTCTCCTGAAATCAACAGCTTAGATGATATCCGTAAACTAGATAGATTCAAAGAGCCACCTGCATTTGGAGCCATGTGTGACCTGCTGTGGTCTGATCCTCTTGAAGATTTTGGCAATGAAAAAAATGCAGAACATTTCTCGCACAACTCTGTTAGAGGTTGCTCATATTTCTATAGCTATGCAGCCTGCTGTGATTTTCTCCAAAGAAACAATTTGCTTTCTATCATCCGTGCTCATGAAGCTCAAGATGCTGGCTACCGAATGTATCGTAAAAGCCAAACAACTGGTTTTCCCAGTCTGATAACTATTTTCTCAGCACCAAACTATTTGGATGTCTATAACAATAAGGCTGCTGTATTAAAATATGAAAACAATGTGATGAATATCCGCCAATTCAACTGTTCCCCACATCCATATTGGCTACCCAACTTCATGGATGTTTTTACTTGGTCTCTTCCATTTGTAGGTGAAAAAGTCACAGAGATGCTGGTCAATGTTCTGAACATTTGTTCTGATGATGAATTGATGTCAGAAGGAGATGATGCATTGGAGGAAGCTAATCTCAGAAAAGAAGTCATTCGCAATAAAATCCGTGCAATTGGAAAGATGGCTCATGTATTCTCTGTTCTTCGTGAGGAAAGTGAATCTGTTTTGCAATTGAAAGGTTTAACTCCTACTGGTGCTTTACCCCTGGGAGCTCTTTCTGGTGGCAAGACATCTTTAAAAAATGCTTTGCAAGGTTTCTCACCTAACCATAAGATAACCTCTTTTGCTGAAGCTAAGGGGTTAGATGCCATCAATGAGCGTATGCCACCAAGGCGCGATGGTCAACGCACTCCTGATACCCAAGAAAAGAAACCGCATGTGAACAGCAATGCCCATTCGTGAAGTGCTACCTTTTATTTCTCTTCGATCCTCACTTTTATTCCACATTTACAGTGGTATAGTGAAATATGTGAAGAAGACTCGGCTTTTGGAATGATATTTCACATTATAATAACTAGGTGGATTTGAAGGGAATTGTCTTAATAATAAATACAAAAATATTTTTAAATTTGGATTTAACTTTTTTTCAATAGTTGAAATTAAAACTTCTCATAAGATATTACCTCTCGATATTTAAATATGTCAGATCTGCAGGCAACAAATTTATTTAGTCAATTAAATATTAAGGTATGCACTTTTATTTAAATATTGCGCTGCACTGTTTAATTTTTTTGGTAATGTAATTTTAAATTTTCATATGAAAAGACATGATATTGTAATGTAAATTAATTCAGATTGTCTACTTGTACTCTACATTGTTATCTACATTAGTGAAAATTAGACATGTCTAAAATTTTCAAAGCATAATTAGCTGTGATATTAAGCAATGATCAATGTATTATTTAATAGCAGTCTGCTAGAGAGGTACAAGCATGTTCATTGGCTAATCATGCATTGAAATCATAAAAGTGGAAGTGTTTTCAGCTTGGGCGTGTCTTTATATTCTATTAAGTAATACTATAATTATGTACTATAGTGTGCAGCACATTGTGTGTTGTTGCCATACGTGTGTGCTGTGTAAATATGCCTCGTGCGTACACACACGTAATTGCAGCTTTAACACTTTAAATAAATATTACTCTCTTAAATATCTTTGCTACAAGTTGTACTTAATTGTATTTAATTGTACAAAATATATTAAAATTATTACCTATAAACTATTACTATTTAAATTTAATTTATATTGGGTGTATGCTGGCCCCTCGTTGCCTGCATGCAGCTGATCTTGTATGCTGGAACATCACATATAAAAGATTGTTAGCCATAATGTTTCGGCATATAAGGTGTAGTGGCTAGTCTAATCGCAGATTTTCTTACAGCTTCTTTTTCCAAATTTCACTTAAAAATAATGTGGTTTCATACATATGCACTGTTCGAAAATCTCTTTTGGTCTGCCAAACAAATAAACCTAATGATGCAATATGTTCAAATTGTGAATACTAAAGTGGCTTACATAATTTTCAAGTTCAATATTAAATATTTTATCTCAAATCAGTGTGTAGTCCTCTTCAAATGTTCTGTACTTTTAAATAAATTTTACCTATGTAAAAAACTAACATAATATTTAATTTTATTTTGTACTAATCATGGGAAGTGTTGTTTTATCCTTACAAATATATTAACATTGAGCTCCATTATATTATGGTTTCAATGAGTACTACTCCTTGAGAGTAAAGTATAAACTATAAATTTAAACTAACGTATTTATACCACCCAAAACAGTTAAATAAAAATTTGGAGCCTATTTCCGAACCTAATAGACTAATTCAGAGAATAAACCACATTAGGTGCTTTTTTTGAAGAAATTATTATCTGCCTTTTTGTCTGACAGAGTATCTGGATTATCCAAAGTTTCTTGCTGCATTCCTTATTTTTGTTTTTACACTTAAAAATATTTCAAAGGCATTTGTAAATATCTATATGGAACTTAAATGTTGTTCATTGGTAGGCTTATCACAGAGCTCAATTTTACCAAATAAAATTAAATAGCCCAGAAAATACAAAAAAACTATGAAATAAATCTATTGTTTGGCATCTCTATTGGGTAGTTGATACTAATCAAAAATCAATTAGGCAAAATATTACCCGAATAAATTAGTGGTGCAGTTTGCTACGTGTCGGTATACCTATCCGAAAGAGCGCTAGCCTGAAAAATGTGGCAAAAAGAAGGGAGGCTGTCCCAGAACTACTTGGCATCGCTCAGTAGTACCGGATCGTAGAGTGGGCATGACGCGGGAGGTAGTAGAACAGACTGCCCAAAACCGAGGTAAATGGAAGAGCTCGATTCGAGCCCTTCAACCCGGCACAGGGTAATAGGAAAAAAAGAAGAAGCTTGCTGTGTACTGGCATGTGGCGGAATCGCGGATTTATACCATCGTGCCGTTTCTACCGTAAATCAGTCGTGCAGCGTATACTCGTTCTGCATTATCTATTTGACGATAGTGTTTCAAAATAAAAACATTAGTAATGATATAGATATCAACGTGGACTAAAAAACAGTTAACACGCGTGAGACATATCTTAAATATGGTATGTACCTTCATGAACTTTATTTTATCAACTATTAGTGCGTTTTAAAATCCTAATTATCTTATAAAAGTTAATATAAAAATTTCAAGAAATAGCGTTACAGTGTATTTTTTTTTTAAATAAATTTGAATTATAAACTACATACAAATGTTATGCCACCACGTCAGTCTGCATGGAATTTACCAGTTAATCCCAAATGGGCCCTAAAGTTGACCATAAACAGTCTACGGCAAAAAAGTTCATCGTTTGCATTGAAATAATACATTTCACTATTAGCGACTGTCGGAGCTCGTAACACTAGATACAAATACACGACGTCTTCTTACTCATTAATTCAAGGACATTATGTTTAATTTTGTACAGAAAGTACTTACCATTAAAAAGATACATTTTGTGTAAGCCTTCCCGTTGACCTAGAGTTATAAAATTTGGCAAGTGGCAAGGTCTTATTGCATAGGTAAAAGAAAAAGTATATAAACTACCGTTTAAATGTTTATCTGAAAATAGTATACACTTTTTTCTTGGACACAATGTTAAATATTTTGACCATTTAGATACACGTTTGGGGGTTGCAGTAAAGCATCGACCAATACGCAGAAAATGAATTGACGATAATTGTTTTCGATCGCATATTTAAGGTTGCCTTTATCACAAGCAAAAAGAAATTGGGCGAATAAATAATCATCGCAGTAATTTATTAAGTTAAAATATTTACTAACAGTCTATTTTAATCCAGTGTTAGTCATAGGCCTCTATCATGGCATGCCACGTGGATAGTCACCATTCTGCCCTAGGCAGCTATTCTGCGCATAATTCTCTTTTCAAATTAATAATGTTTTTAATAAAATCAAATTAAATAACTACATATTTATAATATAATTAATTAACGGGTAGGTCACCACACTGTTTATTTCTGCCATGAAGCAGTCATGCGTTTAGGTTTGAAGGGTGGAGCAGCCGTTGTACTTTAAATACAGATTTTAGAACTTATATCTCAAGGTGGGTTGGCAGCATTTACGTTGTAGATGTCTAAGGGCTTCAGTAATCACTTAACAGTACACGGGCCGTGAGCTCGTCCTCCACTCACCAAAGCAATTATTTTTTATAGAATATTTAAATATATGTGTAGGATTTATAAAAAAATAAACTCACAATACAGTGCCTCTCGTGGTGGTTGGTGTCTATGATACAAGCCACTACTGGTTAGGGCTCAAAAGTGAGAAACCGCCGCATGATAAGCACAGTGTTAAGAATAGCTATTTTTTTAAACCAGTATTAACCCAAGTGGACAAAGTAAGCTTCTTTAGGTGTTATTTAGTACTTCTTTCTATCAAAGCATGTACCGACACAATTGTCGGAACAATCATACTTGAATTATCATGACACAAACCCAAGTGGACAAAGAAAGCTTCTTTAGGTGTTATTTAGTACTTCTTTCTATCAAAGCATGTACCGACACAATTGTCGGAACAATCATACTTGAATTATCATGACACATGGCGGTAGTCTCGTGGTTTAAGTCAAAATATCTTATTAATTTATCGTTTTCTGCCTCTACAAGTTTCTCGTCCTAAAGAATTGTGATATCAAAAAATAATTCCCAACGCCCAAACCGCCCAATTATCACGATAGCATAAAGGCTTCTTGGCAACAATAGATCTATATACAGAGTCATACTTAATTGCAATTCGGGACAATGTGAAAAGTACCGTCCTGTTACCTATACCCTGCATTATTTGACTAAAGGTCCAGAGCATAATTTAAATTAATATAACACGTCGATTACAGTTGAAAGAAAAAGTTATACTAGCAAGTAGGTACTTACTAATGTTTAAGGTGTTTAAAATCTTAATTACTGTACTTAAGATATATAAGATTGTTAAACTATTCTGTCTATTTCCACTCATTATAGACCGTAT
This sequence comes from Bombyx huttoni, assembly GCA_002197625.1. Taxonomy (NCBI): domain Eukaryota; kingdom Metazoa; phylum Arthropoda; class Insecta; order Lepidoptera; family Bombycidae; genus Bombyx; species Bombyx huttoni. The sequence continues at coordinate 12,595 of ASCI01075454.1, forward strand.
ACCATTTTTTTCTCCTTTGAAACGTGAAAATAAAAAAAATAATCGGTCGCAGGAGAGTTATTTATTATAATATATATCTCTATTATTATAATAAATATTATATTAAAATGTTTTATTCTAAGAACTGGTAGAGGATTGATAATAAATTACAGCATAATCGTTAATATTGCAGTCATTTGTTTGTGTTTAATATTAGGACAACCAAAAACAGTGTCATATAAACTTAGCCCGACGATGACATGTCCGAAAATACATCTATGTATAAATATAATAATATATATATTACCCGTATTAATTGTTTTGTTTTTGGTTTTTCCTGTTACATTTTTCTGTTTTTGCTCAGATTCTGTTTTTGCTCAGATTCGTCGCTTATTGTACGTACGCTTTTTGTTTGTTATTTGACATCCACTCATTCACCTGATTAAGAAGATTTCCAAACTTCCTCATTTCTGACTGGATTTATAATTTCCAATGTTGAATAAGTGTTGTTGTCCTCTTATATTAGCTTCTTGTTGTTATTTACTCCCGGACTGGTTATTTAAAAAATAAATGGAGGTACCTACAGAATGGCACAAAAGAAAAGAATTTTGGAATGCCTCGAGAAGCGCCAGCGCCTGTTATAATTGACACGAACGTCATGGAAAGCAACTTAGTTTACGATATTGTATTTTCACTACAGTGAAGTTTAACTGAAGTCATAAATATAAATAGCAAAAACCACGAAACTTCGACACAGACTCGTCTATTAAATTATATTGAAAGTGTCAGCTTGCGGACCTCTTTTTTATAACTTTAGTTCCGCAGATAAACGCAGATTGTTCTTGCTTAAAAGTGGTAGCCGTTGGAGTTTAGAGAGCCTTGACTGTTCTGTACATATTACTGTTCTCCCATATTTTAAACCGGAATAAACCAGTAGGCAGTCGTGGCACCTACCCTTGCGGGCTCACAGCACTACCGAAACTCGTAGTCATTACGCAATTAAAATTTACTGCGTGTTTTATTTATATTTATACAATTTATTTATTTATTTTTGTTTTTTTTTATTTATACAATGGAAGCGTAAATAAGAAAATAAAAAACCTCTTCAAGTGATATTGCCACAATTTTAATTTTATATTAAAAAGTATTCGATGCCATTGTGTATAAAATATAATTTTAGCTAATTAGCCGCCGCAATTACCTTGTAGGAAGTGTGTCCTAGTGGACCAATTTTGTATGACATCTCTCGCATAAATAGGACTCAACTTCATGAAGAGCGCGAGTTACGTTGGCTTTCAGGGGGGCAATAAGCTGGGGCTTGTGTGGATAGATTTCAAGTAGCCCTTCTTCAAGAGGTATTAAGTCACACGATCAAACACGCCTTCGAACTTCTTATTTAATAAATTTAATGTTTTCTTGTGCTGTATGGTAATTGGCGCCGTCCTGTTGGAACCGTCAAACTTGAAGACCAAAAGATAAAGCGTCAGCTGCATTCGTATCTTAAGATGCAACGGTGTTCAAATCCCGCCGGCAGGTATCAATTTTTCTAATAAAATACGTACTTGACATATGTTCACAATTGACCCCTACGGTGAAGGAATAACATCGTGTAATAAAAATCAATCCTTTTAAAAAATATAATTTGCGTAATTACTGGTGGTAGGAAGTCTTGGGAGTCCTCACGGGATGGTACCATCGCCCTAACTATTTCTGCCATGAAGCAATAACGTGTTTGTTTTAAAGTCTACCCATGAATTAATTAAAAAAATAATAAAAATACCGCGTGTTTGTGAGAGTCACACCATCTATTCTAGGTCACACAAAGTTTGTTATCCGATATCAGTTACGATTGACAGCGAGCGCGGCTTCTTGCGCATATTCGAGGAAATAAGGGCCGATGATACCGCCAGACAAGCGTGTGTTCCATGGTGAAATGTCATCACTAAATAATATGTGTTAATGTGTTCATGCCAAAATTTGGTAGCTTTCGCTATACCAAGGTTGTCGCGATCAGCTGTCAAAGTTGAACGTCCTATTGAAAAACCCTTTAAATTATTCAGTAGGTACTTTTTAGCTTTGGAGAGGTCGTTGTTTTCGAAGTCCTGTTGGCACTAAGCCTACTCTCTGATCTAGCCCTACACTTCAAACGCAAGCGGAGCTACCATTTCAGGGCAATAAGTGATATGATCACGATACCACCTCACAACGTTCAATCAGAACGGTGCTCATCATACGAGACGATTTGTCGAACCGTTCGTTCCGATATCGAGTCGAGGGAACGCGCTCTAGTCCCCG
>KZ222021.1:7057-20366 GCA_002197625.1 Bombyx huttoni
AAATGAGACTCCTGAAGCCAACTGAGGGAATCTCTACACATGAGTATACATTATTAGTAAACTATAATATACCTTTATTAGATAACATGATTGGAAAATACTACTATGCACCTACTCCGGGAACGATAAAACAGTTTCCTGAGAAATGTCGTAGCACGTAAGTGAAACTAAATATTTTGGTTAGTAAATCCACGATTGTATGATTCCAGGCGCAAAATGAGACTCCTGAAGCCAACTGAGGGAATCTCTAAAAAACATAAGAAGAAGGTGTCAATTCAAAATGTAGATCGCGCCAAGCTCGCTGAAGAAGTGAAAGTCGAGCCGGAGGTAGCCGCTGAAGAGCCGGAGGTAGCCGCTGAAGAACAGCCGGCAGCCGAAAAGAATGAACCGTCTGGTTCTACTTCTTCACAGTCTGTGGAGACCACGTATTCTATTTTGTAATTGGATAAGTTAAACTTTTCTATCAATAATCCTATGAATTCATCACATCAGTCATTTGCTAGCCGCTGTTGGGTTTGACTCAGTCTTATCATTGTGTTTGTAACTTACCGTCCTTTATCATTCTGAATAGCAGTATCAAACTAATGTCACCCCTGCTAGATAACTAACAACTAACACAGTCTTCATTCTTTAACGATTTTTTCTGTTATTCAGAGTAGCCATGATTGTGTATTTTAACAAAACTTATTGCCTGCAGGTTTTATAAACTGTTTACTTTCATAACACTAATACACCATTAGTTATCCTAACTATCATACTCGTAGTAATATAATATAATCTAAATTGAGCAGAATGAGGGTTGTTTCATTTCGTTATGTTTGTTATTAGAGCTATCACACCCAACAGTAGGTCTCGATGCTATCTTAGACACTTGCTTATGTATTTTTGATTTTTTTTTCAATTCATGGAATAAACAGGATTCAGATGGATGGATTTTAATTTATTTATACTTACACATCAGTTCACCCGCCCAAGCTGTCCACCTCTAAAGCACAATCGTTGGCACTCCATTAATATTCTTAATAATAGCTGTTAATAGAATGTCAACTGTGAGCACTAACCCGTGAATATAGAATGATTCACACCACGTATATACAGTCCTAGATTGATGAATACTGTCAATAGTGTTCGTCAAGACAGAAAGATCTACCTATACTGTCTCAGATGCTAAACACAATTATCAAACGATAAATTTCAATATGGTCCCAATGTTGTTCGACAACGACATTGTAGTTACTATTCAGATATAAAATACAGATATACAATCACTACAAGTTGCCAATCAGTTTTTGTTCTCCGTAGAAAGTAGATCGATTAACAAACAAATAGGCCATTGTTTGACGGATGAGACGAGATAATGAATGAGAGAATAGGAAAATCATGGCGCCCGACAGTGTATATACAATCTACTCCAAAGATAGTTTCTGATTCCTAAAAGCACAATTTTCTTTTCTATATCTTACTTCCGATCGAACTAAAGATTCACATGATTCTGTGGTCAGTCAGTCCGCCCCTCACAGCTAGCGAACATTAAACAAGGCATTAGAACTACACAACAACTTCCATACGTGCTTATTTTCACTTTATTCAGGAATAGTCCTCTGAAAGATTGAAATTTCGGCATCAATGATTTTAAATTCCAGGGACGAGGAGTCATCAGTCGAGACTGAGGATGACTCTGTCGAGGATTATGAAGGCGAATCTGATTGGAATTGTGATGATGGTAACGGTGACTTGTGGGAGCAGAATCATTGGCAATTTGAGCAATTTTTCTCTGAGCGAAAGTAAGTGGAATATGTCATTGTAAATACCAAAGAAGAGATCGAATAAGAAAAGCTTAACAGACATTTGATGGTGGTGACTGTGATGAGAGCAGTAAAAGAGTAATATGTATTGTCAGTTCCCATATTTCGCCCTAGAAATTTATGAACTCTGAATCAACTTCAATTAAGATTACTATAGTTTATCTATAGTTTACTATAGTTGAGCCATACGTCCTGTCTATTTTGTAAGTTGTGGTAAAAATAGGTCTAATGGAAAGGGTGCAGATTTTACATTACTACATTAAAATTTGGTACCTATCGTACAGTTTGAACTAATTGTTAAATAGTTTGTACTTAAATTTCTCTAAGACTTGGATAAACAGAACTCAAAATATACATGTGTTAATTATTGTAGATTTTCTGAGCATTCATTGACTCGGAAGAAGGCAGACGCTGCAGAAGAGGTCGCTACAGAGAAGGTCGCTGCAGAAGAGGTCGCTACAGAGGAAGTCGCTACAGAGGAGGTTGCTGCAGAGAAGGTCGCTGCAGAAGAGGTCGCTGCAGAAGAGGTCGCTGCAGAAGAGGTCGGTACAGAAGAGGGTGGTACAGGAGAGGGTGGTACAGAAAAGGGCCGTACAGAAGAGGGCGGTACAGAAGAGGGCGGTACAGAAGAAGGCGGTATAGAAGAGGTTCGTGTTGAAGGGGAGAAAAAAATAGTCAACACAGAAGATGTAGGTGTCGGTACCGAAAATAAAGCGGTCACTATGGCGGATGCAGCTGTTGGTACAGAAGAAGAGATGGTCACCACCAGGGATGTGGCTGTTGGCCCGGATGTAGATGAGTCTACGCACAATCCGAGGAGATATACGATCACTACACAAGCTATGAAGCTGTTGTTGGAGGAAATGGATCCAATAGCTGAGTAAGTGATTTTTGAATGTTACTTTTGGAAAATATGGATTATAATACTTTTAAAATATTTTAGAATATATTACATTGTAAATAATTTAAAATCTTGTTTCACAGGAACTATAGAGCGGAAAGATTGCGCGTCGAACAAGAGCTAAAGGAGAGCATGGCGCAACCCGTTGTGTTCGATTGCGAAAAGGAGCACGAACTGGCAAGCAAATGATACTATAATACTCAATTTCCCACTTACACTACAAATCTGAAATAAATGAATACGATTAATCAATAAGGATCCAACAATGCTTGCTTACGATTCTTAAATTTTTTACAGGAAAAGCTAAGGGAGATAGATACGGCTCAAAGTTACGAAGAGGTAGCGGTGGCGCTTCAAAAGCGTTTCAGTATCTTCTTGTCTGCTTTAGAAGCTGCCGACGCCACCGTCAACGGGGAAAACTAGAACCCAGTCGCACTTGCGTTCCACTATTCCATGATTAAACAATGTAATCCCTAAACATGTAGTAGTTGTAGACTTGATTTAACATGTGTAACTTACTTACCATGTCTATGAAAAGAAAAGTATAAAAAATACTTGTGTTTGATCAATCCTTACTTTACCCTTCCCACTTATTTCCGTCAGCATTTTGTTTCTAATTTTTAAGGTGTCGATAAATTAAATAAAATTATAGGTAGGTATAAAAAAATGTAAAATATACGCAAATTATATGAATAAATCGACGAACGTGAACCAGCACCGATGAAAGGATCTATACTGTAGTAAGTAAATGAAATTTGATTTATGACCTAATAAATTGAAATCAAATAAATGTAGTTATAGTTATCACTATACAACAGAACACAACATATTTCAAATTAGTAGCTCCTTTCCACTTTTTTGACTGAAGGAAAATGCTGGCTTGGCTTACACACCGTTCAATTTGAACTTACTGATTTAGGGGCGCCATGAACAATTCTCAATCAACTGTCTTGTTATACGAGTTATATTTTAGTACTGTTCTCATCTTGAGCATCATTTGGAAAATCTGCAAATAGGTAACCGAGGGCAGTGCGTCATCGTTAAATGTAAATGTCAAGACAAATACTTATTTATTAGTTTATAACAGAGTTCGATACTGTATACACAATTTCAACGTATCAGCTAATTGTAGTAATTTATGGAGGTAACTTATAGCAAATGTATTAGTGGCTGTGGTCCACGTGACTGGGTGTGGCGGGCTTCCGATATCTAAGGCGACATGAACAACCTTCCGACTTGGAGGCCACTTATTATTACAACCACTCATTAAGGCTACCCTAATGACGCAAAGCTTTCAGATGAACATCTCTGGGACCGCTTCGGCTCTAGCATGGTAAGGAATGAAATTATGGAGCGACCACCTGATTTTTTCAGTTTTTCTACTAATCTAAGTAAAGTAGAAAGGCCTAGAATACCAAATAAGCAATCATAAAACCTATCGCTCGAAAATTAACCTATAAAAAAGCAAAAACAAAGAAGGAATGCCTTTTTGTAAGTACAAACAAGTAAAATAAGGATTTGTCTTAAATTTTTCACCCAATCTACGGGCACTTGTTTAGTCTTTACAATTAATACCAGTAGATAAATAAAATTTTCCTAACTAGGTAATCTGTGCAGATATGTATACAAGAATATTTAATCAAAAATCTACTTTTGCATGTAAAACTAATAGCTAACAGTAGAAGATATTTGTTACGTACAAAGGAAAACATTTTTTATTTATTTATTTAAGTGATATTGTAGAACCCTAAAGTAGCATCGTTAAAAATCAAAAAACATCACAGTTCGCATACGAATGTTCTTTAATATTTAAAGATAATAATAATATGTTAACAAATAATAATTACAATTTAATCGTTTCCAATATCTTGCCTTTTACATACAACAATATAATATATATTAATAATTATAACTATCGGATCTTAATCGAGTAAAAGTTTATCGATAGATCATCAGGCGGAATAGCAGATAGTACATCATGGATGTGCCCATCACTACAGGTCTGGTAAGGCTAGCCAGACATCTAGGGGCCGAGTTGCGGGGGGCGAGTTGCGCAGTTCGACTATATACTTCACTAACGACATTTTGCTTCTGAACCCACTGGTCTGGGATATATTCAATTACACACCAACGCACACTCGTTCACAACGTGCGCATGTGTAAAGTACATTTAGAAGAGACGATATCGGACCGACCGTTTTATAGTTTACGATTAAAAGTAGATCGAATCAAAATTTGAAATATCAATTCGAAGAAAGTACTTCAGGCCACTTTATTCTGCTATTTTAACAACTGAACATTGTGTGTTATTATTTATTAAAAAATTATTTTAATTATTTTATACTTTTCTTTTCTTTCTTTATCTTTTTTAAGCTTTCTTTTTATTGTGTGAATCCAATACCCACGCACCACGGCACGTATGGTAGGGTACGACTTTTAGGTTTATGACTCAACGATGTTTATAATCGTGCCATTAAACAAATGCACCCGAAGATTATTTATCATTTCTAAAAAGTAAATTCAGAAAAATATCGTTAAGCATTAACGTATCTGCGCAGTCTATTTGCAAAGTTACATAAAGTATATAGAAACTGCAGTATGTACGTTGTTGCACATACTGCAGTGCATCCCTGGGGCCGGTCAATACAGCGCCGGACACGCATGCGCACCGGGACCTGCCTTTGTCCTCCTCGCCAGATGTACTTGATACATTTGTTAATGATTTCATTCTTTATTAACATACATGCCAGCTATTTTTTTTATGTTTTTTCATGAATTTAACTTCATTTCATTATTAACAATAATAATAAAAATAATTTAAATGCTTTAATTAATAGTTTAAATGTAGAATCGTCTTCCAAATCGATCCTACGAAGTACTGAAACCGTATCGATACATTGTCGACTCGACAGTGTCGGGAGGAACCTTGGCTCTCACTAAAAAATCAATACGCCTTATTTTAGCTCATTCGACGCCATACTGTGTCGAGGGAGGTTCTAGTCTTGTCGCTCAGTTGAATCTTTGCATTTAAACTACATTTTTTGTCAATTTTCGATTGCAGAGTCTACTTGATTAAAATGGAGTCCAGCAAGATTGCTAAGGAAGAAGTTGTGCAGGAGAAGGGCGACCTGAACGACGGCAAGGTGGGCGATGAGATCAACTGCGACGCAGGGGGGTCCTCTGAAGTACTGACTCAACAGGAAGAGGAAACACAAGATGACCTCAAAGCTGCCCGCAAGTAAGTAGAATTTATTTTAAACTTTTTCTTTTCTTTATGTAGAGTAGTAGATGTGTTAGTGGCTTACCTGATGGTACAGTGTCATCGATACTCACGGACGTTAACAATGCCAGAGAAAGCCAAGCATCTGTCTACTGTTTTATTTATCGATTTATTTAATTTCCGTGTAGAGTCCTATTAAGTTGTTAATGCATCAATTTGATCTCCAAATAGTACAGTGAGCTGTAAGTAATATTGGTACTGTGTACTTGATAATGCGCACTGGTTACAGACAAGTTTCCGAAAGCAATAAGCAATAGTTGCGCGTAGCCAGTCCGGCCACAGCTCTTCACATAAACACCTGGCTGACTTGAGGTTTGTGGGAAGAACAGGAATCAAATCATTAACTTTGCTTCCTAATTTAAAATTAAATAAACGACAGTGCCATTTTATTTATTTTCAGCTAGTACAATCCATTACACTGCTAATAGTAATTTATTGTGGAATTACAATAATTCGGTTCATTATTTAAACGGTAGGAAAAGAAAATAAGACATATTAAAATTGTAATCGTTAAAAAAAGTGACAAAAATAAAGTTAAAAACAGATTTTATCTACATTTTAGATAAAAAAGATACCATATTTTAATTAAAATAGTATACATAATAAAAAGACGGTTTTGAAGTTCTTCAAATCCTTTCAATATGCGTCATCCTTAATTATTAAATTTTTAGATAATTCCTAAAATATTATTATGTATCACATCGAATACAACACAGACGGATCACTAGTGCGTAGAATCCTAGATTAGCTGTGTGAATCCAGAAAAGTGTAAAGATTTTAAAACTTCATAATACCAATGTTTATAACTCAATGATAAGAAATGAAAATATTTTTTGTATGAAATAAAAGATGACGGTCATTCTGTAGCCAGTGGCAAATATGAGACTAACAAAGAGCACACCCGGTGCTAGTGACGTTGATATGCATCCAACACCAGCTAAGCTAGCAAGCAGTACGTTTTGATGCATTTTAATCAGTTTTTGAATGCTCTTAGCTGTTGAGCTTGAGTTAGAGTCGGTCAGTTACACTCGCGACTCATTTAGGTTTGCACGCTAGATTTTGACCAACCGAACAACAGCGGACGTTTGTTCGTGTTGGGGTTGGTAAAGACGGTAAGTGATGTTATTTATCAACCAAACTATAAAAATTACCCCCACTTTATTCAAATATGGTCATCTATCGGGAGGCGCATACCAGACCAGCAGAAAGACTGATCCGTAGATAAAACTTCGTTTACTTTGATGTGGTAATCACTTCTCCGCACTTCTCATTGTTTTTATTTGCGTTATTAGCTTTTCGTTTATCGTCAGCCGCGACTCTGGAAACGCTGTTCAATCTGCCTGACTGTTTTTGATCGAGTCCTTTCATGATTCATTTTATTACTGAACGTACTGTTGATTAGTAGCGAGAACCGAGAAGTGATTACAAGCTACAGAAAAACATCTGCTTTATATAGTAGGTATTATGAAGAACCTATAGGATAGGGTGTATGAGATCTTTTTTTTCCTACCTATTCTAGTAACCTCGAGGGGTTATTCTAGATTCACCGGGTTAGTGAGAAGTGATTACAAGCTACAGAAAAACATTTGCTTTATATAGTAGGTATTATGAAGAACCTATAGGATAGGGTGTATGAGATCTTTTTTTCCTACCTATTCTAGTAACCTCGAGGGGTTATTCTAGATTCACCGGGTTAGTAGGCGAGCTCATGGGGCTCAAACCTGACGACGTGCTAACACGAACCCTAGCAAGAGTCGTGCTTCGCAGAGAGATGAGACCTCTGGTCTGTTAACCGCCAAGGGTATTTGACAGGAGCCGGCGCACATCGGTGTGCCTGTCAACGTCTACTGCTACACCGAAGTGATTATCCTGATGCAGCGTACATATTGATCTAGGGTCTCTGGACGGTGGCATTGTAATTTTGCTGGTGTTTGCAGATTTTAGTTCTATATTATTCGTGCTTCATACGCAAGAAATAAATGTTAATGCCATTATCTGAAATTGACATCGCCTTAAATATTAGACACCCGACGTAGTTTCGACTCAGTAGTAGAAACCCGCGGACAGCTACCAATTTTTTCAATGATAAATGTACTTAACAAATGGCCACAGATGACTTCCGTGATAAAAGAATTTTACATAATAAAAATCAAACCTGCAAAAATTGTAAATTATGTAATTGGTTGATGGTACTGATGGTAGATCGTGTTGTGGCCGCTCACGACTTACTATCACCAACCTGTGTAATTCCTGCCGAGAAGTAGTAATGCGTTTCGGTTTGAAAATTATGGTGGCGATTTAGTACCATGTCACAAGGTGGGTGGCGACACTTACGTTGTCCATATGTTGCGGTAAGCACTTAATACCAGGTAAGATAGATCATCCGTCTAAGTAATAAGCATATGTGACTGAATATGTGAAATATTAATAGATTGTGTGAAAGAATCTCAAATGTACAAAATAATACTAAATAGTACCTGTATTTATTTACCCTACTTTACCATAAAGATTTAACTGTATTTTAGTTTGTAAGAGAGAGAGAGAGACCATCTGACCCTATTTTCAACCGTCACGAATTTAGACATGAGCCCCGACTTAAAGACTTTGTTCTACTTCATGGTATCCTTTCATTTAGTTCTAAGTTTAGATGTCCGTTGAGCAGTCAGCCCAACAGTGTTGTACGTCCTAGGACAATAAAGCACGGCTAGGTTTTGCATCATTAACCTGGTTAACACGAGCAGCATGACATGACACCGAGATATACTGGGACTTTTAAATCTGAAAAAAATCGGAGGTTCGACACCGCGTCCAGTATCTACAAGAGATTGAGGGAAAATTACCAGGGACGATTCTGAACATGATACCAGGAGTACACGGAGTTCGGACTGCATAAGGCGCGGGACAAACCGCATCCCCATGGTGGTTCTTAAGACCAATTGTGAGGTGTGGCTATGTTAACGAGGTTGTTATATCGCCGTCTTTCCACTTCAAGGTGTAGGCAGTGAAATCGACCAACCCATGGAGTTTTAAACAAATTTTGTCTCAGGATTTCTGAAAACTTATTTGGCTTTTCATGATTTACAACTCGATGTTATAAAAAAGCTACTCTGAAAAGAACCAGATATATTTTTTAGTATTCTGGATTTACCTGCGCGAAAATAAGACAGAATACATCTGAAGATTTAACTTCTACCGCATGTCAATTGTAGATGTTCTCGATTGACTCCACGGTGACGGAATAACGTCGTGTAATAAAAATGAAACCCGTAAAATTATAATTTACGTTATTAATGGTGGTAGGACTTTTTCTGAGTCCGCACGGGTAGACCCTGCTTATTTCTACTGTGGAGCAGTAATGTGCTTCGGTTTGAAATAAACAGGTAATTTTAGTTTAAAAAAAAATAAATACGCAGTTATTATTCCAGGCGTAAAATGATACTCAACAGCAAGGGCGAAGTTATTAAAAAGGGAAAGAAATCTGATCAGAGCGATGAATCCCTGTCCAGCTCCGAGGATCTCGAGCCAGTGACACCTGAACCGGAGGATCCTGCCCAAGAGAAAGCAGAGACTGAGAATGATAAGCCATCTTGCTCTACATCTTCAAAGTACGTCGAATTAAAAGAGCTACCTTAATAAGAGACAAACATATTAAGAATGTACAGAGTCTAGTTCGCGGGAGAATGAGACAGAATATTTCTAAGATCGTACTTCTATTACATATTAATGTGAATTACATAATTTTTTTTCTCTATCAGTTGTAGTGATTTATCACCCGATTAATTTGTAAAATAGCAAAAGCACATACGACGGACTTCTCCTTCTGCTTATTTTTTCCTTCCTATGATTCTCTGTTGGGCTGTAGGGGGTCGAATCATAAAAATAAACGATTAATAATTGAGTATCACTTGCCACTAGAAATTAATAAACGGAATTGAAATCTACACAAACACAAATAATAAATGAAACATACTTTAAGTGACATTTTAATGAACTAAGGTTTACTGAAACTTGTTACTCTTCTTTTAGCTTTAGTTGATTCATTTTAAATTTCACTTAAATTTGAAATTACAGTGATTCAGCAGCCGAAGATGATAATGATTCCTTTGAAGAAACCTCTTCATCCGATGACGACTCTGATTGGATTGATTTTGAAGACCACAACGGCACGCTTGATCTTTCTGATGATTATGATCGTCAATTTCAGACTTTTTTCTCTCAACGGAAGTAAGTTACGCGTACAATTTCACGCTCGGTAATATTTTAATTTTAAAACTTGATCGCATGAGAGATCTTGCTCACACTACGATCCTCTACCATTTCGGGGAGGGGGGGGGAGGAATACTAATAGTTTCTGGTATAGAAGTAGTTAGTGGCTTAGTTCACAAATACGATTGATCTGCTTAATAATTCAACGTGTCATATCAGTATCGGCTACAGTACGCCTCTCTCTTGGAGCCTTTTTAGAAAGAAAATATTTAGATAATTTCGAGGTGTCTTATGATCTGCTTAATAATTCAACGTGTCATATCAGTATCGGCTACAGTACGTCTCTCTCTTGGAGCCTTTTTAGAAAGAAAATATTTAGATAATTTCGAGGTGTCTTAAATACAAGGATGCGGTTGTTACAGATTCTCCGACTATAACCCCAACCCTAATCCTGAGCCAGAAGAAGAGGAGGAGGCCACGGAGCAGGTGAGTGTTGGAACGGAGGAAGTTCCAATCATCCCGGACGATGTGGCATTGCCGGTGCAGAATATAATAGCGGCCAGTCTCAAGCAGGCGATCGCTTGTGCCGAGGCCATCTCGGGCCCGGTAAGACCAAGCGCTATAGCCAGATGGAAGGAGCTGGTTATTAGGGGAGGGGGCTCGGTGCCCTCTGTGAGAAATGCTGTGCAGCAGGTATTGGAACGCAAGGTGGTACCAGGATCCTTGAAAAATATTAAGAGGACTCCGGAGCAAGAGAAGATTAACAAAGAAATGTGCGAGAAAATTCTCTTCGATATCACAACTGAGACTGTGAAAATAATAATCAGGGAAATGGGGCCCATCTCGGAGTGAGTACCTACGTCATTTATATTAGAATAGAATATTATTTTCATCTAACATTGGACAGTACACATTTCACATATGATCAGTGAATACCGTGATAATCAATAATTTATATCACACATAACTATCAAAATCTTACTTTAATGTTGTTTTCCAGATGCTTTGAGTCCCAAAGGGCTGAAATCGAAAACCAGCTGTCACAGAGTATGTCTCAGCCCATTGTGTTTGAATGCGAGAAGGCTCGAGAGCTAGTGAGTTGAGCAACCTTACTTACATACAAGTCGAATGGTGATTAAAAATAACAATGGTTTAAATAAACCTGTCACCTGTGTTTTATTATATTGCAGGTTAAGCTTGCGCGCAAAAAGGAAATCATGCGTCGCCAGGCGGCTGTCACCACTCTCACGGCCAAGTTCAACAGGCTGCTATCGGCTCTGCAGCGCTCTGCAACCGACGAGCTGAAGTATTGCTTCTAAGCAGCTTATTATGTCTCAGCACATAGTCAGCCAATATCTTCTTCCAAGATTTTGGAGATTTATGTCATCTTTATTAAAAATGAATATTACTCTTATTTGATGTCTGCTTATAATCAATTATAGTTTAGAATATTATGTATCTACTATCATTGATATAAATGTAACCTGAACGGATAATTCTGTTTAGATGTAATGGATTCTAATAAATAATACAACCAGTAGAGAATACCGTGTTTGGTTTCACGTTTGAGAATTGAACGAGTTTCAAGTGGGTCTGCAAAGTTAGAGGAACAGTAAGTAAACTATCAACTGCCCGCCGAATACGAGTCTGTACAGGCTTTGCCAGTACTACTAGTAAACTAACTAAGTTAAACTACTAGTAAATCGTACTCGCATTAATTGAATAAAATTTAAAATAATAGACGCATGATTATGTAGAGTCAATATTTAGAGTGATGTGTTCTAGCCTTAGATATTACTGCTATCGAATAACTACCAACAAATTATTTTCAACTTAGCTTTGTCTACTGACTTGCCGGTCGATGCCCCTACAGTTTCGTATTTTACTCTCATCTCAGTTACATAGGACTCTACATGGAAAATTGTAATAGCCGTTCCGTCGTAAATGGTTCTTCGATTCCATTTGTCTCATCTGACTATTGAGCATAGAACTTAGTGGTTTTTAAAAATGTTCCTGAATGGTCAGTGTTCCCTAGTGAACCTATCCTATTAAAAAAAAGTCCGTACAAGTAGCTACTATCGAAGGAAATGAAACGCAAATAATAGCTTCTAATAGTATCTACCTAGTAGTTTGGAGTACTAGTTGCTGTTGAGTACACACAGACTACTTTATTGCATTAAACTAGTAAGGAGGTACTCTATACAGTATTAAACCTGAAAATATCAATTTAATCATAGTGGAACAAAATGAGAATGAAAATGTCTTAAAACACCAAGTTCGAGAATCTACCATTAAAAATATACATTTATGGAATATATTAGTGTGGAGATGTTGAATTTAGGTCTAATGAAATATGATTGACATTAAGTAGATTATCTAATAGAATGCAATAGAAGTCTCTTCAGAATCAGTTTCATAGGTGTATTGACAGTCTCTGACATTTTCGATATGTTCAACCAGCGGGGAAACTAGCAATAACTATTCCACTACAAATATGTTCAGATCTAATACCATTGTCAGATAAACTTTATTCTTAAAATTTCCCAATTGGCGTAGGGGTTACCACACAATACCGATCCGCCTAGGGCACGGCAACCTCCCTATAAGAATGGTCGTCTGCTTCTCTAATTTCAAACAGAATCACAAATCTTGACCCTCCAAGTACAGTACGGATGACAATTTGGATTGTCCGCGCCACCCGCGTCCGATCAGATAACAATTAGTATTCAGCAAATCTTAAGCACCTGGAAGAAAATCGAAAAACAAGCCATAGCCGGTCTTCAACTCAATTCAGGAAAAAAACTATTGTATCATAATTTATTGTCACAATGTAAAAGTTCCTTTCGTGAAAAACTGCTAAAAAATGTGTCTGAGACAAATACAGATAATTCGGCGGTACTTATTTTTTCAGTACTCATCTATTTTGGTAAATGCTGAAACAAAACTGAAACTTTCCACCTACCGCAATGCTAAAAATGTTTTTAATTGGCTAATATAAATTTGTTTACAATAATTGTACCTGTCTATAATGTCTCTATCCAGAGACCACACGTACTGCATGTTGTACTTAAACGATAATAAAATTAATGGTAAAGAGTTTATCAGACAGAAATTTTT
>KZ222029.1:945-21092 GCA_002197625.1 Bombyx huttoni
TTCCTGATACTCTTAAAAATTACATAGGCCGCGACGGTAAACAAACAAATTATTTTTAAGATGACTCTTCGTACACGTCTTTTTATTGGTGGACCTAAGCGATCCCGTGGACTTTACGATCCACTTCTATTTATTTGCAAATAGGTCGGGGCCCTATGGGATTTCCTGATACTCTTAAAAATTACATAGGCCACCACGGTAAACAAACAAATTATTTTTAAGATAACTCTTCGTACACGTCTTTTTATTCGTGGACCTAAGCGATCCCGTGGACTTTACGATCCACTTCTATTTATTTGCAAATAGTCGCTCAGGATTCACACTTTATTTCCTTACACTAAAGTAATGACGTAATAAAACTCGCAATATAAAAAGCAAAAACAAAGGCGCACTGCAAGGCAGTCGATAAAATGCACTGTCTGTTAAGACCCGTGACACGACTGGGGTAGACACATTAAAAGCACATTGACATAAAAACAGGGCCTCCCTGTAACCAAAAACCCATCTAGCGAAATTGCCATCCGCTCGCTCATTACTGCCGGAGCCGACCGCGGGATCCGATATCCCTGCGCGCGTGACTAAAGGAAATTGAAATCACTATCGCTTAATCGAAATATTCAATGGAGTTTTACAAAAACACATATTATTATAAATTTGAAACTAAGTAATCATAAATTGTGTTTTAAACTGTGACTGAGTTAACTTCACGAAGTTATTGAGTTCATTAAAGCCTTCACGAAGTGGAAGGGCACTTCGAGTCTTTTGAGTCACTGAATCACTTCTTCACTTCGTTTTTGATGTATATTATGACGAGTTCCGTTTAAGATGATGACGAATGTACTAAATTAAAGGAAAATTAAATATACTTGTATTAAGAATAATTCTCGATAAACTCGCTTTCATTAAACATTCAATCATGGAATAGCCTCAATTCCTTTTCAGAACCACTCAAACAAGTTGAAACAAGCTTTCATTACTGCCAATAATAACAGAAATCTTAATTTGAAAATATATGAGATTTTCAAACCTTCAACGTTTGATTGAGAATGTTTTTTAGAATATTATACTTTCAAAATTTTAAAATTATTTTTTCTATACCTTTTTCTCATTTTTTTAGAGGGATCGTGTTGATTATGCATGGCTTTAAAAAAGGCAAGTGTTTTAATATTATAATGGGTGTCTTAAATCTTTTAACATATCGGAAATATATCCGTAATGACTTCATAAAATGGAAGAATTGAAGATTTTGTGATTAGAAGATACGGGTCGAAGGGTGCGACCGTTCTGAACCTATCCTGGCGGACCCTACTTATTATGAGCCTGCACGCTTTGATACTTGAACACGTTTGCTTTCCACAATCTCAAGAGGTTCTTCCTTTTACCATTCGTAAATTTTAACTACAAAACGCCCCTGAAAATATCTTTGGTGAAATACCAAAATGCTTTTCAAGGTACATAATATTATTAACGGACAGGAAATCATAGGTCGGTAACTTGAAATATTTTAGATGTCGTCGTCTTAGAAGTCTTCATGCTCCAAGGATTAAGACGCCCGGTGCATGTAGAAACCAATTTTTTTATTGAAGATATCCACAATGGTTTTCACGGTAAAATAAAATAGCATTGTGTAATAAAAATGAAACCCCCAAAATTATAATTTACTATAATAATAAAGTCTATGTAATTTCTTTTTTTATTATTCTGTTTTTTATGAATAATTAAATAAATATTAACATTCTGTACTGCTTCTGTATATTCTCAATAAGTGTGGAAAATTTCATAGTCCTCCGTCCGCGCCATTTTCGTAAAAAGAGTTACCTACAAAGTTTTTGCTTCACGTATTAATTACAATAATAATAATATACTGATAAAGTGTGATTTTTATTTAAATCAATATTGTCGTTTTGACAAACTAGAATTCATCATAGTATTTTAACAGGAAAAACATTTTTTGAAAATGAAAACAATCGATGTTGGAGCAGCAAGTACACATATGGCACATTAATGAATTTAAATCACGTCACGTCGTCTCAAGTTTTCCACTTTAATTCCATTAATGTAACGTGGAATTAGGTAGGAAGCGTTCACGTGAATAAACTGAAGCGATTATAATTACTAACGAAGTTTCTCGCTGTCAGGTTGGTCTGCACGATAGCAAGGTGTAAATGGAGGCAAATTCGTCAATTTATATGCGGAACAAGCCTTTGAGATGCCAAGCCACCTTTCTCATATCGACGATTCTATTATTATTTTGGTGTTTACTTTATACATAGACACTAGACAGTCGTGTATATTAAGTTCACTTTATTCGGTAAAAGAACTTAAACTTAAAATCGTTTAGTTTCAAAATCGTTAAGTCGTTTTTCAATTTTTCATCTCCACTAAAATTACGCCGAGCCTCAATAATATTTTTTTTGTTTAATTTGTATGAGTCGACTTCCTTATCGATTTCAGCTACACAATTGTCGAAAGCAAAAATTTTTGTTTTAAAATTTATTCAGACTAGTAAGCTAACTTAACTTTTTTTTACAGCGCTGTGTTTCGGCACAAGAAAGATCAATGAAGAGTCATTAAACTTCATTATGTAAGACATTATGAATGATTTGAAGTCCATAATTCATAACATGGTTAACAGAAAAAAATATCATAAAAAGGTATTTTATAAAAGAAGAAAGTGTGTGTGAAGAAAAATAATATAAAAGTGAAAAAGAGATGGTGTGGACATGTGATGGGAAGAAATGACGACGAGGTTAGTAAGAGAGTTTTGAGAATGAATGTGGAAGACTTTAGAGGTAGAGGTAAACCGAAGAAAAAATGGATGGATTGTGTGAAATATGATATGAATAAGAAGGGAGTGAATGAAGAAATGGTATATGATAGAGCGGTATG
The DNA here is from genome assembly GCA_002197625.1 of Bombyx huttoni. Classification (NCBI taxonomy): domain Eukaryota; kingdom Metazoa; phylum Arthropoda; class Insecta; order Lepidoptera; family Bombycidae; genus Bombyx; species Bombyx huttoni. Next base: position 3,835 of record KZ222029.1, read on the forward strand.
GAAGGAGAATGATGATGATGATGAATACAAAGAGTGGAAAAATAAAGTCTTATTTCATATTTTATAATTGCGAGTTCCAAATTTTATATATTAACGGCTCTACACGGCAATACTATTAAAGCATCAAAGTTCGAAATATTTTTCAAACTCGTTCAATTATAAAAAAAAATACTAAGGTATCTCATTGACCAGTATATTAAAAGAAGATAGATTAATTACTTAGTATGGTTGAAAATCAGCAATGCGATAAATATGTTTCGCTTATTATTTAAAATATTTTTTTAAAAATAAAAATCATATTGCGTTGGCTACCTCGAGGTTCATTAAAAAATCTCTTGTCGTTTTGCTTGGCGTTAATTATCCGTTTTCTTTGTTTACGGGCGTTCAGCACATTTGTATACTTGCGAATAGTAAATGTACATTTTTAATGGTGGTAGGACGTCTTGTGAGTCCGCACGGGTAGGCACCACCACGTATTGCCTATTTGAAGCAGTAATATATTTCGGTTGGAAGGGTGGGGCAGCCATTGTACTGTAAAAACTGAGACCTTAGAACAATCTCTATATCAAGGTAGGTGGTGCCATTAAGGCTGTAAATGTCTATGGGCTCCAGTAACTACTTAACGTCAGGTGGAACGTGAGTTCGTCTACCCCTCTGAGCAATATAAAAATAATTGTATAATTATAATAATTGTATAAATACATATTTGTATATATACATAAACGATCAATCAGTAATGAGAGAACGCGGTTGACTCATTCATGTAGAAGATAAATATTATAATTTTAAGTATGTACGATAGACATACAGTGAATACGTTCCCGGTGAAGGTCACGGGGCGAGTTAAGGAGGTAGAGGCCGCGCGGCGCGCTACCAGCACTCAAGCGCGCTGCCAAGGAGAAAGATCAACTGGATAAAAAGAGCAACTGGTTGGCACTGTATCATGTCCTGTCCCGGCAGGCTGGTTCTGGTCCAGCGGGGTATTCCAGGACACCAGCGACACCTTCTGGGCGGCCCGCCAAACTGCCGCAACGAGACGGCCGACATTTCAGAGCCTTCGATTCGCCTCGAAGGCTCCGTCGGCCGGGTGTCCTTGGGGTGAGCTGCGCCGTCTGGTTGTAATGTTAACCGTGGTAACCCCCTTACCTCATCCGGGTTCTGACCTTGGAGGGAATCACGCATGCCGGTCATAGGAGTTCGTCCATTATACGTTCTCCATTGGTTGCAGCGGCGGGCTGTTCGTATGATAGGTATCCACGAGGTTTCTTGAGCCATTACAGCTGCGTAGAGACATCGCCTTCATGGCAGTTTTCTATCGCTTATACCACGGTGAGTGCTCTGAGGAACTCCATGAACTGATCCCACCCTCTCCTTTCCTATATAGAACAACGCGTGCAGGACTGAGGTGTCACCCGTTCGCGGTTGATACCAAAGGCTCTCGAACCAAGAAGTTCGCCACCTCTTATATATGTCGATCAGGTAAAACCTGGAACTTGTTACCAGCGCACGTGTTTCCTCCATCGTTCGATCCCGGGTCCTTTAAGCGGAGCGTGAAAAGGCATCTCTTAAGGCCGCCATAGTGGAGGCAGCCATCCTGGGTGAGTTGCAGTGCCAATTCGGGATGGTGGTCGCCATTCTTCGATTCTACTTTCTGCTTGCCATCAGGCAAAGTAGAGTCATTTTGGTAGGCTAAAAAAAAAATAAAAATAAAAACAGAACTTTCGGCATTTCGATCTCCTGTCCATTGATATCTATGAGCTAGGCTAAATCGATCTATAGAAATAAATACTACAAATTACAAATAAAATTATTACTAATTTATAACATTTTAAACTTTAAACTAACTTTAATAAGAATTGAAACGTTAACCCTAGATTTTTAGTTAAGAATCAGTTAAAGCAATCGGAGACAGAAGCTAAGTGATTTGTCGTGTTGTGGTCAATCGCACTTAGCGTAGTTACTTCAAGTTTCGAACACAAAAGTCACTTTGAAACTTACTTCATTGCTTACGTTCCTTCGACAAAAGGGAATCTTATTTTATCCTTTTTCTGTTTCCTTTGAAAACGGTATTGACCCAGATTAAAATAAACGAAGCAAATATGAAAGGCCACAGGAGTTACACGAATAATAAAATTTTCGCTTTAACAAATAAAACAAATATAAACGTGAAGTCTCCTGATAATATTAAAGAAGAATAAGGCCGGAGAAAGCGACAGGAAATTAGGATAAAACAACTTTCCAAAGGGCTGCGCTGCGCTTTGAAACAAATACCGCTGTTTTACTTTTATTAACGGTTGTCTCAGACTAATCATGAACTTCTTGTGCTTACTAAATTATTTGACTTTTCTTTAGATCCTTTGAATATTCATGTATCTGTTATTATACGTTTATGATTGACAAAGCTTTAATAAAATCTTTTGGATCTGGGGACTTTGTGATGGAAATTTGTTCAGCTAAAGCTTACAATAGACGCGATGACATTCAAGCCTCGCGGATGGCTTTGAAATTATCCACCTGTAGTTAGTTTCTTCAATTTATTTTATTTATTTTTAAGTATCTTCCAAACTGGAAACGATAAATATTTCGCGACAGAATGAGGTAGAATGGTGGTATACTGACCGAAAATCCAGTGCGTAGTATGACATAATAATAATGCGGAAACGATAAGTCGTTGTTCGGTCGGTATCTTTGAAACACTTTTCTTGAGAATATCGTTATCGCGATTCAAGCTTTCGCTTAAATATTCAGTTATTTGATAGAAAGCGCTAGTAGTGTTTACAAGAATTTATATCTATTTTTTTTTAATAGATAGATGTAAAGCTATTTTTTACTGAAGTCATATTCATCAGCCTGAATTACTTATAATTATTAGTATAGATTTATTTTTAGGCAATTTAACAGTAACAATTTTGTGTAACAGTGAAAATATCTCAAATGTATCCAATATATCATATGAAATCTGAGGGGCAGCCCAGAATAATTTTCAGCTCCATTTACTTTATTACCTCCTTGTGGGTGACGAGCACGTGCTTGTGTTCAACATTGCATGTGACACATTATGGTGACATACAAGTTTATATGGTTATGAAGACATTAATTAGTAAGAAGAAGTTTGTTTATCGATAGCACTATTTAATCTTAAGGTCTCATTTTCAACGAAGTCAATGTTTTGTTGCATTGTGATCTCTATTTTAGGAGCTTGAGTGCTTGTATGTAGGGTGAAAGTCTAAGCAACAATATTGATCTAACAGTGGTTTTTCAAATTTAATTTATTGGATTAACTGCTGAACGTGCTCATGGCCTTGAATGTCACCTGTCATCTTAAGACATGAAGTCTTTATTTGAATTTTAACGCTAACCAGATCATAATTTCTTCGCCGCACTGTAGTAAAAAGTTAAGGCGATAGTAACTACCGGTGCAAATTTATAACACACCGTAGAATAATTATAATTTAATGAATTAATCTATTTGGAATATTAATAAAAATAATATATTCGATGTAATAAATCGATATTATTAAATTCAGTTTGTTGGGCACAGTATTCAGTTGCGTTGTATGCTATCGGCATTGAAGAAAAATGTGTCAATAATAATTTATAACATCGTGCGGGCATTCATCCATCTTAATTTGCCATGTTCACGTAAACTGACTTCGAATTGTGTCGTAGCATGCCCGGCAAAAAAGCATTGGTAAAATTTAAAACTGCAAGAGAATATTCTTTGATAATAGCCCGTTAAATTCAAAAATTACGGGCGGCTCTATTAATTTCTTAATCTGTAATAAGGATACGTGCGTACGTATCCTTATATTTATTCGTAGACGGTATCTTCGCTCTGTCCCTGTTATTGCTGCTATTTGTCAACGACAGTAACCGGTCACCATCCAGTACATATATTAAAATATATTTAACCATCAAATGTAAATCCGAATTATATTAGGATTTCACAAAAAATCTACAAAATAAATCAACAAATATTTTATACCTAGCTCAGTAAATGAACCTTACACAGAATCCCTTACAATAGCGTGTTAGTTTATTGCTATTTGAGCACCATGTTTCAAGATACTAAATTAATAGGTTACGAGTATAATAAATAAGTATATAATCGAAATATGTCTACTAAAAAGTTTACATTTAACAAGTGAAGGCCGCTGTTCACGTATTTTTTTTTAAATGTGAGCTCTTATTTTATTATTATTTGTAATTTTACATTATTTAATAATGTTTGATGATATAATAATCAAATGGCATTTTGTTACTATATCATTCGGGTCTGTAGGACCCTGGGCGAGATGTATTCGTATCCTGCGATATCACTTAATTGGTGTTCAGATCCCTCATCTCCTCTTCCAGAATTACTTCTACAGTGGAGGAATAGAGTATAAATAAAGATTGTGTATAAAAAAAAATAAAAAAACAAAAAATTCCCGTTGATTGTGATTTCGAACTGTATTACTGTCCTCCATTACAGCTGCCAAGTAATTCGTTGAGATTTGAAACGTACAAAAGCTGTTATGCAATATGGTTGAGACCTCGATCTCATGTCTCAAGGTTAGTGGGCTTCATTCCTGCCCGTAGGTTTTGCTAACCGCCCTCTGGGTGAGTCGTGTGCTCATTGATTAATCTAAGAAAGTAAAGTTGAGTTTGTCCAAAATCAAAATTGCAAAATATTCGCCGGTAGCCTCGAGGGCTATTCCAGCTTCTCGCAAACGGATAGATGTTAGCTTTAGGAAGAGCAGTGGTTCGCCGAGTCTACTACCGGATCGGAATCGCGACCCACTGACAAGTTTCGGCGATAAACTCGAAAAGTTTAATTTTAGTTATGACTGAATAAATACGCTTTGTGTTGATAATAATTTCTCAATTTTTATCTATACATATGCTGCGAATTAATGTTATTTCTACTCCGTAATCTTTAGGCCGTAATCAAAGCATTAGATATCACATATACTTTTTTATTTATAATTTTTCCTACGACTGTTATTAGGTGTAGTTGGTAAAGAACTTTGTTCTTTTTGTATACTAATCAATATTTTTATCAGCACTACCTTGGACAGCTGTAACTATCTCCCTTTGAAAAAGGAAATTCGTTCCAGTATAGAAACTATTACAAAATGTTATTCAAAATGAGAACAATCAATTTATCTCATACTGAACAATTACACTCGGGCTACAAATTGAAAACGAAGTAAATTGGAGGATTCTGGTAGCAGCGTCTCAAATATCCCAATGACCTATTAGTTTGTATAAAGATCCACTGACTGTCATTCTCTAAATGCGTCGAATAAATAGTTGGAAGGACACACTCAAGTTACGCCGTTCACATTACAACGAGAAAAAATTGTCAGAAACGTGATTCTCTGAGTGACGGAACAATAGGTTTAATCTTCGTATAAAAGAAAACGTGAAGTTGAAACTGAATGGCTAGACGATGAGGATTCCAAAACCTTTTACTTTTTTCTAAGTAAACTGAAGTCACTTCTCATTAGTGAAGTAATGAAACGGTTAATGATGTTATTTTATACTTTTGCAATGTTCCAGAACTATTTACTTATTATAACAAAATTCCTTTGAATTGTTATTTATTAAGAATGTTCCCCAAAATTTGCAAGCTTATATCATTATTGAAAATAAAGTTACACTAATAATAAATTTAGAATTTATCGCTAATTTTTTAGCGATTTTATTTTTATCGAAAATGAATTTATCTACAAATCATAGATATTAGAACATTATATTGTATTTTTGATATTTGAACAGGAATGATTAGAATATCTTAAAAATATTTACTAAAATCAGACATACTTCAGAAATCATCGCATTTATTTTCCACCAAGGCACCTTGGTTTGCAAGATACATACATACTTGTAGGATCGGTAAAAATGGAACGTATAAAAAGAGTGTGAAACGGAGCGTTAAGATGTGAGTGAGAAAAAACGGTAAGAAAGGGAGAAGAAAACGACAAAGAATGAGAACATGGCGAAGACGGTAAAGCCGTAAAAAATATGTTACATATATTCTATTTGTACTATACTATAATAACAGAAGATTTTGGAACAGTGGAATTTTGATTTTATGCGCTGCGATCCCTATTCTACACATATAATACCACTCTATTCTACAATGGTAAAACAAGTAGGATAAGCAATTCTAATGAAGAAACTTTCATGGATTCTGCGATTAAGAACAGTAGAGCCTAGCGTTAAGCCTTTACAAACTAAGTCTATATGACGCGGCTCAACCTTGCGGAAACTTTACTATATAGAGTAATTTGAATAACCGACGTAAAATCTTATTAATTTTGCGTGCGTACAATAATCCTAAATACTCTGAATGTGAGGAGAATAAACGAGTAATATCACACTTGATAGTGGATGTCGGCCGACCGCGTATTACACAAACACGGCGCTTGACGGCACAATTTGTTAGGACCGTTCTTTGTAAGCGTCTCGCTTTGTGATTCGCGTAAACACAGCGCGAACATTTTGACAAGTGGAATTTGTTCTGGAAGAGAGGGTGGAAACACGCATTGCTCTGATGATAAGTTTACTCTTCCGTAGGTGTGTTTTTGTATGACTTTATTTGCTATGTACGTTTGTGCTCCCTAAAAACAGGATTATCATTGTATTATATTTATGCAAATTTGAGATGCGTAGTCTATGTTAAAGATGTTTTGTGAGACAGAAAATTTCACTGTTTAAATTACAGATTGTAAGCTAAGCCAACTTCTGCCAAATTAGAAGTTTAAGCTTATCAGTTTAAGTAACACGACTATTACGGACAGACGATTGGTAAATAACAACAAGATCATGTCAGTCGTGTACCTGTTTTTTTAACAATCAAATAATCAAATAGGCTATTACTAGTACTCAAGTATCTGAGAATCTAATCCTGTGAATAATAAGTCCTATTGATAGATTCCGAGGTATTTGATTTTTTTTCCATTCGCAAATATACAAGTATAATTAAATTTAAAAACATTGGTTCCACTTATTTTCGAATAAATTGTTCATTTTTTACACGAAACATATTTATTATTGTAGCCTCTGCTAGAAAATTGTTGGTTGGACTAAACCAACAGAGAACCAGAGGACTTCTGATGAAAAGTAAACGAACTTGCGCATACAGAATTTTTCCGACGTTTAATTTCCTCCTGTAAAGTTTTAATTTGAGATATAAAGCGTGCTTAAAAGCAGTGTCTGGCAAGTTTCATCATCGCACAGATGCTTCGGTAGGAAGCTTACTTTATACACAAAGCCTACAAGTACAAAAGGCCTTGCCTCCGCTCCATTTTGTGCCCGACAAGCCGGCAAGTCATGGAACGAGGAGTTTCAACTCTATTTTGACGGTTTTAATGTTAAAGTGACGAGAACACTTAAAACAATTTCATTTACATCTTGTTATTGCAGTGACAGCTTCACTAAAACTCGTAAAATTTGTGTATCGTGTGAAATACAACAGTAAATTCTTGGTAGCTTAATGATTTTTAACTTACGGAGTGTCAAAGGTTTTTTCAATCTTCTCTTTCTTAATCATCAAAGTACATAGTGAAAATGTGGTTGTAATATCTATGGTCAACCAAAATTGCATTATAAATGACTCGGTTAAAGCAAAAAGGAAAAAAAATAGCAGTTTTAATGGATTCATAAGGCCATAACTCAAAATAACTTCAGATTGAACAATATTAAAGTAGCTACGAAATCCGTATATAGATAAAACTGTGACCAATCTTAAAAAACGCCGTTTGTCTAAATATTAGCCAATTGCATTGAAATTATAGCCAATAAACAGAACGCAAGGTAGAGAGCAAACATTAGGGCCGCGTCACACGCACCTGTCCACCGATTATACTGCCCGATATCGCACCGTTTCATTCCCAAGCCAATTTCCAGGGCTGCTTGAGAAAAATTACGAGGAATAGATGTGCGTGGGAAATAGTTTCCTTTCAGGAAATTGCACTGTGGAAATGAGATTCTGCGCTCTAAGGTGATCTTCATAAAGCTTCTTCCTTTGTGCTGTTACCCTTTAAAATCCCGTAAATGTCTTTGAAATCAACTATATATTGGTGTGAGTTATGAAGATATTTAGGTTTCCATAAATGTAATGCTTAGAATTGTCAAGTAAATTGGCGTTGCGTTAACCCTAACAGGGGGAGACGTTGTCTGTTCCACATTAGTATTTTGGCAATAATAATATAAATTGCTTTCAGACGTTATAAGATCCCCCCTCCCCCTCCCCCATTCTAGCGGTGCCAGACCGACGATACAGGAATAGAGTTAAGTTCTTGGTCTAATATTAAACCGACACTTTTGTATTTAGAGCGTTGCACTTTTGCGATCGAAACTATGTATCTAAACTTACCAGAGAATTGGAGGGTAGCTATTTATTTATTTGTGGACCTGAAAACAGAATTTTAAATAAGATTAATACTAGTAACACAAACGAACAAATACATTTCAAATATAGTAAATAGGGAACATGTGGGGTAGTGTACATTTTTATAAAATAAAGCTTATTTATTGGGTTTGCATATAGAATAAAGATTGTGTGTTCGGTTTTTGTGCTCAATCTGAATATAGGTTATTTTATTTTGTACAAATAATAAAAGTAGACAAATAATAAATATTGATAAATTTACAAATATTATTGTTTATTTAATGAATTGTTCATAGAATTATATTACAAGTTAAGTAAAAATTCATAGTTATTGAAAAAAATACAATATATTAAATATTTTTATATAAGCTCGTATCTTACGGTAGGTGATGCTATTTACGCTTTTGATGTTTTTGAGATCCGGTAATCACTGAACTGGTTTGCCCTGCCAAGCAGGAAAAAATAATTAGGTATTTAATATCAAAGCCAATAGGATATCTTAACTGCAACTATTTTTAAATTATTTATTTGTTACAGCTAGATGAGCTACGTTAAATGGCGAAAACTTAATAAGGAAACCATAATGATTCTGTCGTTTTGTCACATTTTCTCGGTTTACTGAGATGCCAATCCCTGGCTCTCAAAGATAAAATATTTTCGAACAATAGCGGATATTAAAACTGTCAAACTTCAAAAATGTCTTATCCTGTTTTTGGCGTAACCGATAAGTTCGCAAAAAGGGGGAGGCATCGTATCTTTTACACAGATATTAATGTTGACTTCGATCAATCGTCTTCCAATGCTATTTACGTTTATTTTTCTACCATTACCCTTCAGAATAAATTACTAAATCTGTAGGTAAAGTTGAAATAAATTAAGTAAAGGTAAACATGGGAGGTGGCTCTCGCATGGGTATGTTTGGAAGGCAACGACCGTGCGTTCCAACCGCCCCGGCGTCGAGCCGGAAGCGTATTGTTTGTGAGGCGACCACGACACGGCACCACATGCTCCGCTCTCTCATTTCATTGGGAACGCGACTAAAATATACTGCGCAAATTTACGCACGAAGACGATACATCGTGTGGTTTATAACTTACTTGTATCTGCGGGCGTGTATTTCTGACATAATTGAAATTTCAAGTTTATTTTGTAAATTATAGTCTATGAATGTATTCACACATTGGTGTATTGACAACTTGTAAAATATATTTGTTTTTATTAGTTTATCGAGCTTGCACGAGTAGGTACCGCCATCCTGCTTATCTCTGTCGTGAAGCACTCATGCATTCTGGTTCGAAGGGTGGAACGGTAGTTATACAATACAGTAATAACCTCGATTTGACTTCAACCATATATCTAAAGACAACATCCCCGTGGTGATGTCTTTAGGCTCTAGGAACTACAAAATCTCTAGGAACTTTAAGTAAATAGTGATTAAGATTAATATCCATATATTTTATTATTAATCGTATTTTACATCGTAAAGATTAATTTCAGTTTACCCGATTCAGACAAAATCGCTATAGCTTAATTTTAACATAAACCTTGGCCTGAACGTGATGAATACAGGAAATAAACAAAGTTCTAGTATTGACCAGTATGGTCTCACATTACGCTCTACCATTTGTTATGAAACAAAATAATAAATTTCGCGGACTACACTTTTGTAACGCGACGTAATACGTGTATTTTGGCCACGGACACCTGAAGACTTTGTACGTTATTTCTTATAAATAATCTTATGAAATAATCACATCGGTCGATAGAAATATTCGTGGTGGTTTACTGTGGTATGACCTCTTGTGAGTCCGCACGGGTAGGTACCACCACCCTGTCTATTTCTACCGTGAAGCAGTAATGCGTTCGTTTTGAAAGGTCGTAACTATACTGAGACCTTACAACTTACATCTCAAGGTGGGTGGCGCATTTACATTGTAGATGTTTATGGGCTCTAGTAAACTCAACATCAAGTGGGCTGTGAGCTCGTCCACCCATCAGGGTAATAAAAAAAAATCGTGAGTTTTATTCCTGAGACTGCATACACATCTAAACCATTTCTGTATGGATTTTATAAATATACATAATTTGATTGAGGTACTCAATCTACAGTACGCTCAGCTACAGTATTTTATATCTAAATGGCAAACAAATTACAAAACGACTTAATCTTTTCATTTGCATAAATTAAACCGAATCGCATTACTTGTTTTTCTCTTCATGAGAACACACGCAATATATCCACTGATACTTAGCATGTGGATATAAATTTAACGGGAGGTAAAGGGATTATAAAGGATGACGTAGGTCGACGGTATTGTATCAAAACATTCACAAACAACTTTGGAAATTCGTCCAATAGCAAAAGAATTTGGTTATGAAACGTCTTTAACCGCGTCCCTTCGGAGAGCTTTTTGATTTTCAGCCGTTGACTAAATGGGAGTGACAGTTTCCAATAAAGATTAATCATCGTCATAGAACTTGAAATACTGTAATTATTATATTACAAAATATTAAATCTACGGTCGGATACTTTTCAATAAATTTATTTCACGTCTAACTGTACAAATTGTATTAGAAAATTACGGGTCTATATGCAGATTGTGTTTTAAATTGAAAATTTGAGACAACGGGACCCAACAGAACCAGATTAAGTACTGTCAATATGAATGACACATGACGTTCTGTGTACCCTTGTGTAGATAAGGTTCTCGCGTAGTTGTATCGTGGAGAGGCAACGCTCACAACTCAGAACATTTGTATAGCGAGCTCTCTTAGCCTTTCACCTACATCCATCGTAGCTACACTTGACACAGTCGAATGTCTACGCCGTCTTGCGTTGTTGTCATACAGTGTTTCTATGACGTATTCGACTTCAATTTGAACGTTAGTATAAAATTCAACGGAGCTCTAGAGCAAGGACAATAACGTTCCAATCTGATAATTAAAGGCAGCGTACACAAAAAACAAATCCGAATTCAGTTGGCATCGTTACAAAAGTATTTATTGTTTTTACAACCAAATTTAAATAAAATTGTGAGCAATGACCAAAGTTATGTGGAATATGAAATTCGGTATAGTCGAATTGCTCAATACAAATACACTGGGTGTCTTTACATTTGTAAAAAATGAAAACGTGACTTAAATGTCTCTTTAGAAATTAAAAAAATTCCTCAAAAAATATATCTACTATAAAAATTATAAGCTTGATTAAACGAATGTGTTTCAAACATTTCCCTAAGATAATGTTTAACGTTGCTTCTTATTATTATCATCATTACCGAGTTGCATTAAGTTCTGAGATATTTTCCAAACGGAAAATGACGTTGGCTCGTTTCCTCAAAACACTCAGCGAGCACCGTGGTGTTTTGCATTCAAATCATAGCCTACCTAACAATAGATTATAAACATGCGTAACTTACTACCAACTTATGCATGCGAGTATTTGGACTCAGACATCTAATAACTAATTTTAATACTTGATATTCAAATAAAAATAAATTCCATTAAAAAATAAATGTGTGCTTTGTTTCTTGTCGAGAGTCTTGTTTGTATCAAACTGCTATCTTTTAAGGCCAATATTTTACTAAAAGCGGTATTCAGCACAAAAAAATTTGAAATGTGGTTTTAAAAAACGAACAAAATAAATAGATGATCAAGCAGATAAAAAAATGAAAATTGGATTTGAACTACTTAATTTTGATTTTATGACCATAGCCGGTAAACTCTGACAGAAATATAACCCACCTCACGGTAAGTGGTACCGTTGTTCGTGGACATCGGCAGTTCTAGCACAGCTACTCAACTCAATAGCAATATGTGTATTATGTGAATAATACTGTAAGTGTTAATATATATATTATGATACTCAATAATATGCGGTCATTACCAATATAGGCTAATCTCCTCTCGAAAGCGTGATATGTACCTACGTATAATATATTGGTAATAATTCGTTCTGTTTTATGTGAATATAGAGATGAATTAGAGCTATATGGTCAACTTAATTACTAGGTGATATCAAGTCGCTTTTAGCCATATGACTATGATTTAATAACTGTCATATGTCTATCACTCAATGAATTTATTTAAGTTCACTGAATAAATTAAACACTGCTACCCCGTATTAGTGATAGGAAAAAAATCGGGGCGTATTGCATACAACTCATGAAAAACGCCTTTGTCCATTTTATTGTGTGCTATTTATTATGTATGTATACCTTTGATCTTTTTTCTGTGTTAATGAAAGGAGATCAAAAAGAAATCGAGTCGTGAGATGACAATAAAAGATGTTCAGTTGTCATAATTTGTCTGTATACACCTGTTATGAATTGTAATCCATATTATTATTTTAATTTTTTTTTATTGTAATGTATTTTGTGCATCAATAAAGTATTAAAAGAAAGAAAAAAACCCGCATAAATATGTAGATAAATAAACCAAAATTTATTAATTCTGGATAAACTACTACTGCAATTTACTAAACGAAAAAGGAAAACAAAATCAAAATTTGGGAATAACGTTAGCAGCACTCATGAATTTAAGCAAGAAATAACCAATAAGAAACACGACTGCCTTTCAAAACATATAAAAAAAATCTAGCCTACACTTTGGATGTTATAATGGTTCTAACGGTACTCCAACGAACTAAATCTATTCAGCCATTTAAAAGTTATGTCGGGATAAGGAAACTCTTATAGATGAAACCCAGAAAACATTGCATTCCTTTTACGGGCACTCGTGTCTTCGAAAAAAGCCAACTTAATAACTATGAAGTCGTTTATTTTCATGCGGCATAACTACAATTTTAAATATGCATAAAAAATTATTATGTTAGATGATAATATTGCTTATAAATGATTTTAATTGGAACCATTAAAGTAAGATCAGGTTGTTAATTGCTAAATGCGGGTTAATGCATTTAGTGGTACATCATGACTCATGGAAGCAATTTGTGCCAACGTCTTTGGTCCCTGATGTAGACGTTAAGTAACCACGTGTAGAGTTAATATAATCAAACATTCGAAATTCGTGAATTTAACACCAAATACCTATTATGTATATAACGCCTCCTAATGTATGAAGCAGTAATGCCTTTCGGTTTAAAGGCTGGGGTAGTCGTTGTAACTATAAGTACTCTTACAACTTATATTTCCAGGTGGGTGACGCATTTACGTTGTAGATGTCTATGGGCTCCAGTAACCACTTAACATCAGGTGGGCTGTGAGCTCGTCTACTCATCTATGCAATAAAAAAATGTATGCCTTGACGTTTAAAGTAAGCCGCTGACTTTGAGACGTGAGGTCGAAATTTCAAGTACACGAGAAAAATGATTATTTGTACAAACCGGAAATTTATGAATGATGAATTCACAACAGTAGAGGTCGTCTACATATAGGCCAGACAAATGTTGGCGATACACCACAGTCCACAATGGGTACTATTACAATGAATGGTTTATTTACGATTTACAGTTTATGCTAGCGTTTATGGCACACATTTTGATATATGAGATTTCTGCCAGGCCTAGTGAATTCATTAGTTCTTTACATTTAATGTATTTAAATAAATTTCAAATAATCGACATGTCGGTAAATTGTTAATGACCCAATAAAGTCAAGAATAATAGCTAAGCCCAAGTTACTATATTTAACGCAATCTCAATATTAAAATGAGCATGAAAAGTTTCTAGACTTACATGCATGGAACGAAATGAGTTGGATAATACTTTGTGAAGTCGTAAAGTTCTGAATAAAGCAATTATACATACATCGGCTACGTAGAAACGGAAACGCTTTTTTAAATTCATTTAGGAGTATTATTATGTTTTAGCAACGACCATCTATATATTATTAGATTCTAATTAATATTGTGGTAGGATATGGTGTAAGATTGCGCAGATAGATTGTACGTCCCTACCTATATCTGCGGTAAACCAGAAGTGCGTTTAGAACTCATGTTTCAAAGTGTGTGACGGCATTTCCTTGTCGAACTCTATGGGCTCTGGTTACTCCTTAACACGAGGTTGGCCGTAAGCACGTCCACCCATCTAAGCAAAAAAAAACATAGATATTTGATCGTTCAACTTTGGAAAAACCATATTAGAAATAAACGATCTTCGAAATGAAATCTGTTGGTTTAATCATAGACTACCAAACTAAAAAAGAAAATTTATTTTAAATCGTTAACAAATTGAAATGAAAAATTGACAAATACGTGAAAAATTCAGATGACGATATGATTACGCGTTTCTTCTTGCTGGAAAATACTTATCGCTGATGATTGATTACTAACACGGCTTACGTTACTCAATAATTGAAAATGACGCGTAATAAAACATACAATTCTTGCACAAAATCAATCTCAAAAGGAGTACGGCAGTGATCTTTTGATCTCCGCCTTCCGTCTACATTACAAATCAATTCCGATATATTAATGATAAAAAAATATAACACACGCCCGGCCTACGCTTAGCCTGTTTTCATTTCTTAGCAAACGTTCGTTTATTTGATCTAATATTTCAAATTACAGATCTTTATTTGATATTAACCAAAAATATATTGCGATACTCGAATCCTAATTTCTTATTAAATTATAAAGTATTCCCGACGTTAGTGAAAATAAGTTTTATTGGTATTGTGGCCCATAGAAGATTAAGTACCATCATTATGTTTCTACAGAGAAGAAGTCATACTTCACAGTTTAAAAATCAGTGGAAAAGCGTTAAATAATACATATGAACTATTAGACCCACGTTTAAAGGTTGGTTCACATACCCTGGACGGCTCAATTTGCTAACGTCTCCATTCAAAAACAATTTAGTTTTTTATACAATTTTTCTTTACAGCATACTCCAGTACTGAGGTCACATAATTACGGACCACGTATACAGTGACCGATAGACAGTAGTCATAGAACTCAAAACTTCATACCCTTAATGAGGTCGAAGATTGAAACAAGTGGAGATTGCTGCAACTCTTTCGTCGAAGCCATGATATTTATTAATAAGGGAGCGATTGCATTATTTTTTGTAGATCTATATAATCTATATATGTAATAAGATTTTATTGTATCGATTGTAGTACTACTCATTAGCTATTGCAGCTAAATTCTCCAAACACTTTTGAAAAGGAAGTATAAAATATTTGAGTAAAAGTCTTTAATTTAGATAAAGAGTTTCAAGCATCGTCAAGCCAGTTTTAAAATACACCGCAATACCATACCTCCTAAAGATATAAATTTCCCTCCTATCGTTTGAAGAGAAGTATTGATTTTTAATTTGCGCGGTTAAATCTAGATTGCGCAATCTAATTATAAATGGCGTAAGGGCAAGGGTCGATGTGGCACTACATTAAACACATCTAAAGTTAACGTCAAGGGATAATGACCCTTATTTACGAAAAACCGACACGTACAAGGGCCAGGAAAGGTCTTCAAAGGGTGCCAAAACCATACCGATTTACTGTGAACGTTTAAATTATCAACTTTAGTTTTAGTCATAAAAACTGTTCGTCTTTTGTGAAAATATAATTACTCTATTAACATTTCAGTATAATATAATACATAAATAAAACGTCTATTTGATGTCAGTTGAAATGATACTAGTACCAGAGAACGGTTAACTCATATTTATTTATAAAGCAAACTCAGTAAACTCATGATTATTTCATATCATAAATAGACAGAATTACAGTACCTACTCGTACAAAATGCTAAAATTTTCTACCATAAAAAAACTTAAAGGATAACACTTTAAGCACCATTCAAGGTTAAAATATAAAATAATATCTGCAAAAAACTTGTAGCTTATAAATTAATTTATTTATTAAATCTCCAAGCTATTCTTTTACTTGTTGTATTGTACAATTAAGGCATCAAACTATTTTTTTAAAATGAATACGGAATCTACAATAACATGTCGCTCATTTAAATAAAACCATAAAAATAATATCGTTATTCTAACTCTCAAAAATTTTATTTTGTTTCTTAAATAAATAGCAGATGAAAAAGTCAGGCTAGTTACATACAAATTGTAGTGTATTTAGGTGAAAATAATACACCAACGATGATTGCTTATTGCTCAGCGTTTTTTACCTATTCTTCCACACCCCTTCGCATACATTAACGCTTAACGTCGTTTTATAGTATTTATTTGAGTCTTTCACTTAATTAATTTCGTGAGCTGTTTTATCACAATATACTTGAGTAAATTCAAAATCTATAAACGTCGATAAGGAAATGAAAATAAAATAAGCTTGCACAAATATCAAAACAGATCATCATAACTAATAACATTGAAATACGTCCGTAATTAATATTATTGTTTGTAAACAAATTACGAACAAAGTTAGCAAGGTTATCGTTCGGTCTTTGTTACAAGCACCTAGATAGTCTTAATAGCATTAATTTTCGTTAATTTATGACCGTCTGAATAACTTTTAATTTAAATGATGATAGATAGATACACAATTAAGATAGCTACACAGATGAGGGTGCGAACTCTTGAATGTAAACATTAAGTTCGTGTAAAGGGACAATCAAAGAGAAAGTCCCTTGATGCTCGGAGGCAACAAGGAAACTCTAATTAATTGAAATATTTATGACGTCAACCGTGGGAGCTTTGTTTCTGCGATTCAATTGAACTCCCTGATGATATTAATTTTAGGGATGCTTATTGTACTGAATCAGGAGTTATAAGGCAGTCAATTTAATGAGATTCGTAAATTGGTTGTAAGCTGATCATAATGAGTGCTGTGAGCTGTCATGGATTTATATCACAGACATTTATATTTTTGCCGTGTCGTCAATAGTGTTTTTGAAGTATGGAAAGCAATAGGGTTAAAGTTTCAACCTAGTTTCAATGTGGAATTTATGTTAGTGT
>KZ222086.1:0-10983 GCA_002197625.1 Bombyx huttoni
TTTGGGTACCTCACGAGCTCACTGAAAGAAACCTAATGAACCGTGTACTCATTTGGGATTCATTATTACGACGTAATAAAACCGAACCCTTTTTGAAGAAGCTGATAAGTGGTGATCACGCACGACAAGATCGTGCAAAAAAGGTCGCAGTCTAAAGTCTAATTCGGCTTCACAGATTGGGACGAAACCCAGGTTAACTTGCTATTAGGTGATGCTGTGTGTGTGGTAGTATTGGAAGGGCATTGTTCATTATGAGCTGTTACCTTGTAACATCTAATGTTAGCTGCCTGCGAATAACTAATGAGATTAAGGCAAGTAATTGAAAGAACGCGGTCGGAATTAATCAACAGATGGGGTGTGGTTTTTCATCATGATATCGCTTGACCTCGTACACCTATAGTCACTCAGCAAAAGTTTAGCGAGCTTGGCTGGAAGATGTTAACACAACTGCCTAATATAGTCTTGACCTTGCACCTTCGGATTTCCACCTGTTTCGGCCTCTTCAGAATTTTTTAGGCAGTATCAAGTAACGATCACCAGAGGACTTCCAAAATCAATTGTGGCAGTATTTTGATCAGAAGCCCCAAATTTTTTATAGCATTTGGTTCACGTCCCTTCTTAGAGATGGCAAAAAGATATCGATCAAAATGGTATCTACATACTTTAAATAAATGTAAATAAACTATATTAAAAAATGTGTTGAATTTTCTTAAAAAATGCGAAGAAACCTTTTCCCCTGCTTTTTAATATGTATGAAAACATTTTTTTTTGTTGCTTAGATGGGCGGACGGTTTAGATTGGCGTTAGCGAAAACGCATTACTGTTTCACAGCACAAATATGCTGGGTGGTGATACTTACTCGTGCAGTCACACAAGAGGTCCTACCACCAGTTAATGCCATAAAAAAACTATAATCTGTGAAGAATTAGTCATTAAGGAAAGTTTTAAATAACAACTCTTTACTCTGATTACATGAACTTTATTTAAGATATTAATCTTATAGGAATAAGGTTATATAAGTATTATAATATTTTAAACATTGAATTTTTTTAAAATACCTACTGGAAATATAACGGTTAAATCGTAGAAAGTTGTTTGGAAACATGAATCCAAGGAATTTTATTAAAGAATTCCTCGATTTAGCATTTATCAAATCTTCACATCATTCTCCTTCTCCCAGTCACGAGGGGACGGCGCAAAATATTTTCTCCTTCCGAATTTTTATTAAATCTTTTCAATTCATAATAGACAGAGTTATTATTATATTTGAATATATGTTAGTTATACATTTGAATTACGATTGACTTATTGACTAATATTTCAATACAACATTTAACTATTAATTTTTATATATTTCTATTAACTATTATATAATATATTATGCTTCACAAAAACACTAAGCATATATTTCATTTTAACAATACATCAATAGTATATTTTAATGAGATATGAAGACAAACACATTATTGAATTTCTAACTGTTAACACATAAATCGTTTTTCAATTTCGTATTGAAATTACCAAATTAGTGAAAGCCGATCACCGCTCAACTGTTTTTCATTGAGTTCTGTTGAATAAATATACTGCTTATTTCGTGTAACATTTCTCAAACGAAGCCGCGTGATAAAGTTATTGTTTTTTTTATTATATTAATGATTACATCACTATATATTACTGATTTGTTACAGCAAATAATTAAGTAGGTTACTTCCCGGATGCTATTACATAATAAAGTTAATTACTCCCCAATAATTACCTTCTATTATTTTGCTTTTGGTAAACAAAATACAATGTCAATATAAATAGACGGGGAAGTGCTCAATCAAAGCTTGATTCATTTTTGAAAATATTAGAAATTATATGGTAAACCACTGACAAACTGATGGGTTTCTATTGATGCTTTTGTTTAAATGTAAAATAAGATTTTTACTACACGAAAAACTCTTTGTATATAATATCATTAAACAAAATAGTTATAAAAGATTGTGAAATAAGCCCCCTGTTACTAATTATACCTAAATTTTTTATCATAACTATTTCACAGATGAGCCTGTTACAGTTTTTCAACCAACTCTTATGATTTTAAAAATAAGTTTAATAATATAACTCGCTTGTGGTCGCAATACAATACAATACACTGCGTATAACAACTATTACTGGAATCCTTTCAAAAGAATTCCTTGGTTACTCTTTGACGGAGAAAAATTCTTTAATTTGGCCTAAATTTTTTATCATAACTATTTCACAGATGAGCCTATTACAGTTTTTCAACCAACTCTTGTGATTTTAAAAATAGGTTTAATAATATAACTCGCTTGTGGTCGCAATACAATACAATACACTGCGTATAACAACTATTACCGGGATCCTTTCAAAAGAATTCCTTGGTTACTCTTTGACGGAGAAAAATTCTTTAATTTGCTTTTTCCTCGAATTATTCACAATAAAATGAACACGGGTGTTTGAGTTATTTTATGATTTTACGTTTCGCACGTTATTAAAGGAACTAGTATTTTATTAGTTTATAATTCTTTAAAGTTATCCAAAAATTGCAGTGGTATTTTTTTCTATTACGGGCTGCTAACTGTTTAACTGGAAAAGAAAAGAAATTATTATAAACTGATTATTATTATTATTCTGTTACTATAATTTTAGCGTGAAGTGTGAAATCACGTCAAAGAAACTAATTTTGATATAAAAATAAAAACCCAAAGAACATGTAAAAATCAAAAACAGGCTTCGGCTACGTGTAAAAACTTACATTGTTAACCGAAGACAATGCAAACACTTCGAATTTATTTCAATACAGAACTGAAATAACTAAATTTGTATTGGTTAAACCTAACGCGCCATTAATTAGACGGTAGAAAACAAAAAAGAATTCGTGAACAATTGCAA
Organism: Bombyx huttoni; assembly: GCA_002197625.1. Lineage (NCBI taxonomy): Eukaryota > Metazoa > Arthropoda > Insecta > Lepidoptera > Bombycidae > Bombyx > Bombyx huttoni. Next base: position 2,899 of record KZ222086.1, read on the forward strand.
TAAAAGGGCTCATATTAAGAAAATATGTTAAAACAGTTCGGGCTGGTGATTCCACAAATTGTGTTAATGTTTTTTCGTACTGCATCTTACCTTAGCGTATTCAAAATCAGCTGACGTACAAATAGGCTGTATCTTGTTTGTTTAATTAAAATTATGTTTGTAAAGTCAGAGAAACGTTTTTAATACTTACCTATGGGCGAATATGGCTACAGCGCTATTCCATTCTGTGAAAGTGGCGACCGGTCAAATTAAGGGGATCCTCTCCAGTTTCTAATGCAAATTTGTGGTATATTTCCAGTAACAGCTCCAACGACCTGTTCTTTTCGTACAATTTATAAAGCTTATAGAATTGCAGGGTCGCTGAGAAGATGAACGTAATGGTAAGCACTATTTCTCTCAACATCTTAAAGCTAATTTTGAATCTTAGAATAGTTATAATAAGAAAAATCTAACAGCTAAATGAATAACAATCAAGTGATCGCTTAACGTGTTTCAAAAGTGCAATTAGGCCCACATTTATGGTAGTGCATAACCAAATTGTATTCGAACACGTAGGCTTCGACTGGTAGGGTAGGGTTCAGATATTTTCCGTGTATTTTGGCAGCCACCAAATATGCGTCCGAATCTTTTGAAAAAACTACTGCCGCTGCGTCTACGAACTCCGAGAGTATGTGGAGAGTTTTATATTTTTGAAACCTGAAACATTTCGAATTATTGAACATCGTCAAATAAATACCAACTTCAAACACGTCAAAAGATTTTATTAACAACAAAAACCAATTAATGGAAAAATTACTAAGAACTCGCGTAGGAGAATACTGTAAAAAATTAGTGATATTTCCAAACCGCGAACTCACGACCGCCGCACACGTCCAGTTAATATATTATTCGTCTTTAATTTATTATACGTCACCCTATTTAATATATTAGTGTATTTATCGTAACAAAAAAAGTAAAAAAAGCTCAAAGAATCTTCTACTTGGCTACATTGTATTATTAGCGTCACGAAACAATAAAGTAGTAATTAGTTGTACTTGGATGTACTCACTTTCACATCTACGACTTTTATAATATGGAAACCAAAATAATTTTCTTTGATACATTCGACGGGCTCATTATTTTTAATGAAAAGACGTGAGCGGTGCGGTTACTGCGTAGCATCGCCTACGCGGGCTAAAAGGATGCTTATTGTAGTATTTAGATCGCAAATAATTGCAAAAACATCAAATAGAGATAGAGTTCATCGTGAACACAAATTTCGTGTTTAGTTCTAAGATAAAATAAAAAAATATATGTTTTCGTGTAATCTTTAAGTTAATGCAATTTGTAATTGTCACGAATCATACACTTGATTAAAAAACAGTATTACGGCTTTGTCATACATACGTCCTGTCCATTAAATATACAATTTCATATCTTTATTGTTTTATAATTTCGTGAAAATCGTTTTAATTTCATTGTGATTTATACTATTTTTCACTGAAATATATAGTAGGTATATTATATTTATACTTCAACCTCTTCATTGAACTTTTCACCTGTTCTATTGTAAATTTATTTCTTCTTACACTTTGGAAATCATAGTGCTCATATATGACAACCATAATAATTTCCCCTACCGCAGAAAAAGCGTGAATCAACATTATTTGATTATAATATATTTGGCGTTCAAATTCTTTAACTAAATTATTCGATCGTTCCACAATAATTTTATGTTATGTTGGAGTGTTAGTTATATTTTGTTTTATGTAATCAATGGCTTATTTACACAATAATAGATACTCATAGATGAACGAGTATCTGAAAAACAATTGAAGGCAACAAGCTTACGAAGAATATTACAAATTATCGTCAGATCGTATATGAGGCGGTACTTTGTCTAAATGAGCCATAAATCAAATATATTTATTCTTAAGTTATTTACAAACGTTACTAAAACGTCCTTTTTGGAAACTTTACATAAATAAAATATCTTAGAAATTCTTCCAGTAAATTCAAACAAGGTTCAAATCAGTGTGTTAATTTAGAATGGATATTACTTATACTTGAATATTGTATCGGTAAGTTTGGATGTGAAATGACATTATAGCTTGAATTAAACCCAGTTTGATAGATAGAAGTACTTTTAGGTTAATATAAAAATGAAAGAAGTCTTACTGTTTAAAATATAATTTGAGACGTTCGAAGGTGAAACTAGGTGAATTGTTAGAAACATTTTTTAGAAATAAAAATTTTGAAGGATGCGATGCCGGAACAATGGCTCGTGGAGGCGGATAAAAAGTTTTAGAAGACAGCGGCCGGTACACTGGTGGTTCCTTATAACTCGTCCGGTAATAATTAGAGGATAAGTGCGCTCTCAATGTGCTTGGAGCGTAGAACGGTGGGTCTTGCGATGGTTCGACCACATTCCTATTATCTTGTCTAGCAGGTCGATCATACACAGACGGCCTTGTATTATATCTCTCCATTCCATTTCTTAGCAGTTGTTGAGTTTGTCTCAGTCGTTCAATGCGACGTGGACATTTGTCATCCAGTCCACATCGGCATGGTAAATCGATTCTTTCTCCGACATAACTAGTGCTTGGAGTTTGGACTGTTTCATTGCCACTCATAGGTCTCACGGGCTTAAAAGCAGACTGATAAACTCTCCTTAAGTCGGTCGGAGCGTTTGCATTCAAGAATCGAATAGCCTCACAGTATTTCCTTATCTGTTCAGTTTGCCAATCAGCAACAGGCCATGGATGTGCCTCGATGGAGTAAGAAAAGTGACATTGAACATTAATAAATCCCTTTAAAATAGATCTGTCTGTCCGATTCTGATGCCTTATATTCAGTTTTATAGGAACGCGTGATTGCATTGAATTGAGAGTTTCACGTTTAATTACCATAAGTACTAAATATTAAAAGTGTAATATTGAATAATATTTCAAAATAATGAACTAGCAGATATCCGTTCATTTAATATATAATGGAAATTAAATCTTTTATTTTGTTTTAACTTTTGAGGCATCAGACCGAACTGTGAAACTTTATAGAGAGTAAGTTATTTCTACCTAACAATGAAAATGTACACAAATTTTGTAGTAACTTGATGGCAAATAAGTTTACAAGCATTATTGATTCTTATATAAAATAATTAAGAATACTTTGAACACATTCGTTATCAAAGAATCTTTATTCTAAATGTAAGATCATATTATTTTTGTATCGATCAATTGGGAAATGCAAATATGACACCCTACAAGTTCTAGGGTCAAGCTGGAGCTGATTTTTTTTAGTAATTACATAAGAATCAATGAATAAATAAAAATATAAATATATGTGTATAATTATAATATTATGTGTATAATTTTAGATTTAAACAAATATAAAGGTTGACAGTAAGTAGCCGAAAGAATGAAGGTAGTGTGACTATTATCGGTTATGAATAGGAACTTCAACAGTAGTAAATGCCGTGAAAATCGGTTTACTAGTTGATAAATCCACAGAACACAAGCGAAAATCCCACAACTTAATTTCCACTCGCAATCGTCAACAGATTTAAATAGTTTGACTTTTATTTTGTTCATTTAATGCTCTTGAAAACGCAGTAAAACATCAAACGTAAAGTAGTTACTGAAGCTAATAGTAACACAATGTCACACATCCTCGGACCTACATCGTAATAACAGCAAACGTTGGAACTAAATTCAAAACGCTTCGAATAAGCGATTAAAAATGTGAAAGTTCTCAATAAAGACATTGGAATCTGCGCGAACTATGCAGCATTGGACCTTGAATGTATGCTAGAAATTGTGGACGATAGAAAATATTTTTATTGTGAACCCAAAAAGAAAAGAGCGTCGGTAATGTATATATAACCTTATTATTATCATTGTTTGCCAAAATGTTGCCTAACCCTTAAACAGTACAGTCCTTAAACGATTGCCGTTAATATATATATAATGTTAATATCTGCCTAATTTACTATCTGAAATCAAACCTTGAATTGTACTAGTAGTAGTACATAGTCACATGTACTTAGTTACGTTGCGCATTTATATCCAATAAAACACACGTTTGATAGCAAAAGATCCGTTTCGAAGTTTTACAGCACTTAAAACCCACTAAAAATTAAGTACAGGCCATACTAAAACCTTGCAAACGTGCAAAGCTAAGGCCGTAAAAGTGTCACCTCGCAAACACGACCAATCACAAATAAGCGCAGCTTCGACTATTTTAAAAAATGCGTGTATATTTATTTTCAAATTTGTTATGAACGTAATATATTCGTGTATTTCAGCTAACAGAGATATGGACTTTATATAGACATCAATCACAAAACGTAAAGTCTTGAACGAGATCATGATCAAATCAAAATCTACAAGCTATTGTTTATAACAATGTAATGAAGTATTTTTAATGCAGATTTCTTGTAAAAAGAAATGCCATGTAAGGTTGAAGGATAACTCAAGCACAAAGGTGGGATTACAAATAAAAATTGAAAGATGCCGACCGTGGGTTGTGTTGTGCTCCTCTCTCAGATACTAAATCAGAAAACGTCCATATAAAGAATAAGGAAAACATTGATTTTCACAAACAAATTTATGCGATTTAATTATATTACTATATTGAAGCTTGTTATAAGAAGAAGAAGTTATATAAGAATCAAACCTGCAAAATTATAATTTGCGTAATTACTGGTGGTAATTTCTCTTGTGAGTCCGCACGGGTAGGTACTATCACCCTGCTTATTTCTACCGTGCAGCAGTAATGAGCTTCGGTTTGAACGGTGGAGCAGCCGGTGTAACTATACCTTTCAACTTATATCACAAAGTGGGTGGCGCAATTACGGTGTAGATGTCTCTGAGATCCAGTAACCATATAAAATTAGGTGGGCTGTGAGATCGTTCATTTATATACGCAATAATCAAAGAAAAAACATTTTTACGAATGTGCCTACGCAACATTATCCGAAAAGTATTTCTAAGGATCCCCTCTAATGAAGTACTTATTTTCAGCGTCTAGGAAAATTTAATATAAAATGTGTTACAAAAGAGTAGAGAATAATAATTTAAATTATTTTATAATGTCATTCTTGTCACTGCCCGATGGTGAGTGGTTACCGTCGTTATCACTAATACCTCTAGCATAACCAAGTCGCTGTTTACCATTTAGTGCTTTTCACAAATTATGTTTAAATATAGATTACGATTTAAATCAGACCGTCAACGTTTTTTCTCCGAAATTAAAAATACAATGCCTTATACCTTGCTATTCTCAATTTAAATTAAATACGTAGTTTCAAACTGAAACAGATTGGAATTTAATATAAAACACAAACAAGCCCGTAATTATATCCTAATGTACACCAAAGACTGTCCATTATAATTATGCTTTTCAATTATCCCAGTTTCACAGAACTGGTCAGTACAAATAGATTGGGAATTATCGATTGCAGACGCTGTTCGAAGAGAAACAAAGTTATTTAACTGTAAACTATTGCGTTGGATGATGTGTTGTTTGCATTGTAAATTGTATCGGCTGCGTTGAACAGAAGGCTCCGCAAAAATTAAAATACTGTCATTGAGTAGAAAGATAAAATGTATTCAGAAGAATCACTCTGCACTAAGAGACTGTGGAAATAATACTAAAACGATAAAAAATATTTGCTTTAGATTAAAACGATTAGAATAAGAGTCTGGGTTCAAATATGAGAGATGCATTAAATTTTTCTATGTCTAAATTTTATACTTAGGTCAACCGTTATGTTTGCATTATAACAATATAATAAAAAAATACTTTCTTTCCTCCTAAAAAAAATGATTGCCATCAAGTTATCAATAAGCGTAAATAAAAATAAAATTTGAAGAAGTAAAATGTGAAGTATTCATTTAATGTGTGAAAATAATGGGGTGTTAATTTAGTGTTGTTAAATATTGTCGCGAAACAGTCGTTTATATTTAAGTCAATTAGAGCATAATTATCTATTTCGAAAAAACAAGTTACTCATACTAATGAGTAATTTAAAATTTACGATTGGTATCAGTTCCGGTACTGGCTTGTAACTTAAACAATTATAATTTGTGCAACAATCGCGAAATAACCGGGTTTCCTGTGGTCTACAATTGTATCGATCAATCACTTCAGATGTATAAACACCACTTATATGTCACACCTTAAAGTTATATGTGGTTAATGGTTATTTTTTATCGGACGTTCGTCACCAACTTACATTTGTACGCGTTTAAACATAGGCTTGCCCAAGGACACTGAACGAGGTTGGCAACTAAGTTAGCTAAGTGAGTCTAAAATTGGAGAATAATCGCGTTCACAAGATATAATTTCAGCCTAAAAAACCTTTGCTTCACAAAGCCGCTAATACCAATTGAAACTAAATGGGACATTTTAATAGGGAGGGTTTGAAAATTTTTGTCTTTACCAGGCATGTTATGTGTTTACAGAATGTTGCCGCGTGTAAATTAAAACGTTACATTGTAAGTACAAAGTGTGAAAATGTAATAAATGTATGAAACAGAACAATTAAAAATAAAAGATAATGAAATCCATTTAAGTTCCCAAAGTAGAATAAGAATGTAAGAGTGTATTTTTTTGATTTTATGTATTAGAATCGTATAAATGTTTGAAAAATATCATAATAAGTTTAAAAAGCAACGAAAATTACATCAAACTATAACTTTGAAATGATGATGCTGACTATTAATTAATTATAAATACATACCATTGTCTTAGAAGTGGATTAGAATCAGATCTAGTTGTTTGAGTAAGGCAAAAACACTTCCATATGTCACAAAATTATGAAGTTACCGCGCGCGATATACTAGAGGCAGGAACGGAAAGCTGGCGCGCCGTATGCCTCGCCTGCGGTGTGAGTGCACGGGTTTCACTTGCAAGTTCGTAGTCTCTCAGGCTATGGTACTCCACTGGGCATGCGCCAAGCGCTGGTACCCCGCATATTTTAAATGTCCTGCTTACATCACTATTATATATTTCTGTTATCGCACTCGCGTTATATAAAACGGTGTACTATTAAAATATTGACATAACTTAGTCATTGCTTTGGATTATTAGTCTATAATGAGATATTTTTCAGCAATGCTAATTTCTGTTCCTTAGATAAAATCACATCCGTCACATATAATCGCGTAGGCGTAACTGAGAATAATTTTGTATTTTAATATACACGTGTGGGTAAAATATAATCAATAGGCACTGAAGATTCACGTCACCGGTAACCTTCGCAATCTGAAGTTGCTTATGAAGGACTCTAATGAAGGTTATTAAATTTTTTCAGGTGAATGAACGGTAACTCGCCAACCAAACCTCTATTTAGAACGTATAAATCATGACGTTGATCTCTATGTATATAGACTACGTTTCATGTAGATCGTTACGTCCTATTCCATTGTTGTCTTACAACTTTGTTAGATTTACATTTTAACAACGTTTACCGATTGAGGTGTTATTATTTATCGCTTATTGAGACAAACTCGTTTTGTGAGTCCACACGGGTAGGTAAATACAACCACCTTGCCTGTTTTTGCCGTGAAGTAGTAATGCATTTCGGTTTGAAGGGCGAGGCAACCATCGTTCGGTTAAAACTGCGACCTCAGAACTCCGATCTCAAGGTCGGTGGTGGCTTTTGCGTTGATAATATCTATGGGCTCCGGTGAACACCCACTGAAATAATTATAAATAAAAATAAAAAAAGCTTTTTGGAGGACTATGCTCCATACTCTGGCGCTGTACGCTGGCGCGGTACACCAGGGGCATCATCTAGGCGGCCCTTCCACTGGTCGTCGCACCGGGACGAGACTTGGGGTGAGCCTCCTACCTCATCCGGGCTTCGCCACGTAGGTGCGGGTACCCCATAAGAGGTTCGGCTCCCGGTCCCAAAAAAAGGACAGAGCCCCAGTTTCGACGCGACGCGCCGCCCTGGTCGCGGTCATTGGAGAGAACCTTGCCGCGTGTCGTGGCTACAATGCTCGGTAGTGACGCGTCCTGGAAGACGATACTCGACTTCTGCGAATCCACCATATCACAGAAGGAGGCGGCGGAACGGGAGTGGGAGAGTTCTTCCCTCTC
>KZ222173.1:1643-14537 GCA_002197625.1 Bombyx huttoni
CATCATGCTAGGGCTGGTATTAGAAAGGCCCCATGGTAGAGCCCCGTGAGTTCACCTACTCGTTCCGTGAATCTAGTATGACATCTCGAGGTCACTAGAATAGGTAAGAAAAAACCAAAAAACCCAGTACTTTTTTCACAGTGAACACAGTTTTTATTATTCTTTTTCATATAAAAGCTGGGGCTTTTAGTGTCTTCTATCTGTTTGTTTTTTATCTGGATTTGACCAGTAACTTTGGTTTATCCACAATGATACATTATTAGTTGATTTCTAATTATTTATTTAATTAGACACACTAATAGCACTACATACTAAACATTCTATTGATTATGTTTCCATTTTATTTCGTCGGTTTTCTTTTGTTATATTTCCTAAATACTTTATCAAACTTGATACTTTGTTATAACAATTTATATATTAATTCTTTATCTGCACAGTTTTATACCCCACATATGCCTTTTTTTGCCAGGAGGAAATCGCCGGAATGCCACATATGCCTATGTGGGGTATAAAAATGTTAAGTAAAAACCTAACCAATCAGACATGATAGTGTAAATTCTCCCATTCACCTTGGCGCACAGGGTTGAATTTTGAAGTTAAAATTATGAATTTTTAACCGGTTACCCTGAAACGTTAAATAAAACGAATATTTTTTTTCACCAAAAATAGACAAAGATAACAAATCTGCTCTACGAGCTATAAATGACACTATGGAATAATATTTGCCATGCCAACGGTTGCTTAGTCGTTAAGTATGTATTTTCTTAATTATTATAAGAGTACTTAGTTGAAATTTGAGCCCTTTATGTTCCGCGATGTCAGCCAGTCAATCAGACAGCATAATTACAGAAGAATATTGAATTAAAGAAGACAGAAAACTTTTAAGTTCATTTGTACATTAGCAGTATCTGTTGAAATAATACAGCAGAACTATAAATAAAATCGAATAAAGTGTTAAATGCACTTTGTGTTTCTTGAAATCATAAATAAATCGTAGTGGCTAAACAAACAATGCTCAGAGGTGTATCTTTGACGAGAATAAAAAGTATTCACATTTCAATGGGAGGAGCGGTGTATATTTAATTTAATAATCAATCTCAAACCTTAAATTCTAATAACAAGCTTTAAGCGTCATGATATAATATCGTAAATCCAATATACCTATTACAATATAAGTAGAAGGATGCAAGACTTCTAGCAAGCACCAGTAATTATGTTGAAGAAAATTCACGCATGCACTACGAATAGGGGCGGAAACTATACTTATCTTACAATCAGATTTAATCGTCGCTCTAGCCAATCTCAGCAATTTCCTGAATAGATGTACATTTATCCAATTGATCCTTTAGCATAGGAATTCATTACAGTATCCCATGTTGTCATCAGCGCTGATGACAACATGGCATTCACTGATAAATCACGAACATAAATTACGAGTCAACTAACGAGATTCACGACTATACAACAACCTTTCAAAGTGATGATGTCACCAACTTCAGACCATATACAAACTGATTGTGGATAAAATAAATTATTCCTTGATAACGGATATTAATAATAGAGGTAGAGGCATGTATCAGATCGCGAATCCTTGTTTTTGTTGTCAGAAAAATATGGATTCAATGTAAATAATTGAAAGTAGTAAGATTACCACTATTACTGCTACCGAATGATTAGGGGGTAATACAAATAATAACTGGAAATTGAGGCTAAATATCTGTACATTCCGCGTACTATCATTTCTTGATAGCCAATGAGACAATTTTATTCTTCTTTCTCACTAAGCAGACAAAAATATGACATACATATATTACATTCGCTCCTTTAACCTTAATTTATTCAATTTGCATACTAAGCCAGACATTTATTGTGAAACCAATTTAATCATACAAATATGACATCATAGCTATGCAAAGACTAAGAAGCATTAGCTATCGAATATCTCATGCCATTTCCTAAGAGCTGTTCTGTAACTGTTTATTACAGTAAACTACGGCGTGCTTGTACATTATATTTAACTACAATAAACCCATCGCCTTTGTCTATTATAAATCTCGTAGTTGCAATTTAATTTTCATTACTTTTTTTCACTTAAAAAAACCCATTGCGAATACATTTTAAGGGTGCATACTGGTGTAAGCATTAATGTAGACAGACTGTGTTTTATTGTTATAAATGAATAATAATTCGAAACAACAATCGTTGAAAGTAAAAACATAAAGTCATTATTGAAAAAAATTATATTGCTGTGTGTAAAATTGCTTACTACCCACTAGTTTATATAATCCAATTGCTTCCATATAATCCAATTCGCTGCAAGAATAGAGAAGTTCTTGATACGCAAAGAGGTTCAGGGTAAGTCCTACCACCTTTCATTACCCAAACCCATAGACACAGCCCACTGAGTTTCTCGCCGGATCTTCTCAGTGGGTTGCGCCCCGATACGGTGGTAGATTCTGCAACGCCCTCAGGTGTGGACCCCGTGAGCTCACCTACTCGCCAAGGTTACGCTGATATAGCCTCTCAAGGCTATCAGCTTAGGTAGGGAAAAAAAACAAAAAAAAATTACCCAATCTAGTATACTCTGCTAGTACGATTTTACCACACAGCGTTATTTCTTCATTATTAAAGTCATTCGTGAACACACGTTCCGAGCTCGACAATATGTTGACAGTGACATGCGAAAGTCGGCACTCAAATAAAACAATGAACGCATAGATACCAGTTTTCGTCAACGTTTGCGTTTTCACTTCTAGTTCAACGCTCTCGAATGATATGGAACGCTGTCAGCGTCAGATGAAAACGATGGTGGTAAATTTCAAAAGTTGACAGTCGCTGGCGAGTTTGGTTAACACGCATTCGAATGCGCTTGAACTTGGACTTTAAATCCGCAGTTATGTACGTGCTTACATTACTGTGATTACCTGTATGAAACTACAGTAACCACACGGTAATGTAGGAAGGTCATTGTTACGCTTATGCCTTTAATTTACTAGGAAATTGTACAGTAACGTTTAAATACAGCTCGTTACTTAATTAATTACGTAATTAAATGAACATGTTCTGTTTTTGAAGCAGTTATTTTAATCGATAGAGAAACAGTGGTTATTACAGGTAGCTGGCTATTTTTTTACTGATACGAAAGAAATGAAAATCTTCTAACAATACTAATATTTTTTTATTAAAACGCTTCGGTAATCTCGTACCTCAAGTGTGTAGATTAAAAATAAAATCATTAATCAGAAAACCAGAACCTCGAGTTTTAAGAGCAAAAAATAAAAACATTTAACTTGCACGCAACATCAACTGGAATTGGCGTATAAACATTATGTCGGTGTGTGTTATAACGCGAATTTCAAACGAAATATATTCAATACTAGAAGAAACTTAATTAGTTCGATAATTTTGTAAAAATAAATTGTATTTTCAAACAGTTCGTTAAACCAAGTATTGTTAGAATCCCTTAGAATGAAAGCTTCTATTTTCGACTATTGACCGCAGATCAGAGTCCTTGGTCCACCTATGAAGATTACTGCAGCCACTTAATATACCGCACATTGACACTAGAAGCCCAATTGAAATTAAGGATACGATTCATATTAAGGATACGAAGCCACGGACTTTATTTTATTAGAATACATATTGTTCCACTCTTCTAACTGGTTCTTATGATTCCTTGATGAAATGATAAGAATAAACGAGAGAAAAATAATGTACCTACAATTAGCAGAAACGAGGTATTTCATAACTTGACAGCCATCTATTGCTCTAAAATTTGAATGAAATATAAGTCGTTTTAATTTCGGTATTATCATTGCTTGGTCGTAAGTATCCACGAAATCATTTATCGGATTTCTTTATTTTTATTGCCCAAGTAGGCAGACGAGCATACTATCCACCTGATAGTAAGTGGTTACCGTCAGCCATGGACTTCAGCAATACCAAGGGCAGAGCCAAGCAGCTGCCTACCAATAAAATACATAAAACGATCTTTGATTAAGATATAATGTCTGCGCCAGAATAAATTCTTGATAAATACATTCGAATGACGGCCATCTTGCGCATTGGGCATCTTAATAAGCTGCGGGAGGTTTAATTCACGAATATTCTCATGGGATACTGAAGTTTACAAACATTTTGTAATTACATTCCACCTAAGGAAAATCTAGTGTGAAGGAAGATGGAAGAAGAAATAAAATTTTCTTCTTTCTCTACTTTATTATTACATAGGCCGGCCGTGGACGTTAGTTACATCTCAATGAGTATACCCGACCCACGTGGAAAGTTATGTTACATCTCAAGGTCATCATGGTCTCAGTAAGTCTCATTTGAATATCGGCTCAATATAACAACATCTGTCCTAAACTATTAACTGGAACGCATGACTGCTCGCTGATGATACAAGCAAGATGTGGTAGGAAGGTGGTCGAAGATGGTATCGTGAACTCATAATACACCCAACAACGTAACCCATAAAAACACATCAACATAAATTTAAACCAATTTCTAAAATAAATTATAACCGATCAAATCTGTTGTTCCCGTTGAAGTCTTTTGTATCAAGGCCACGACGTCGGCACCATTGAAGAACCTCGCGTCCAGCTTTGAACGAGCGGCTATAAAATGATAGATTAAATACCGAATCCGTCACACAACAATGGCCCGTTATTGGGAAACTGGACTCCGGAATAGATCTTACCTTAGAGATTGTATCCCACAGTAACTATAGACACCATGACCGTCGGATTTAATAAACATATTCTACGTATTTAAAACAATCCAAATTTAGGTGTAATTTTAGTCAGTTCTTTAACTTGAATTTTTGAACGTCTACTATGCAAACGAGGTTCTCCTCGCATTAAGGGGTCACCGTAGTCTTTAGAAATAACCACGTGGATGCCCCCTCCCAACTTGAACCCTGAAGTTGAAATCACATTATATTACCACTGTCCTACTGCTAAAACTCGAATAAATGTCTGCTTTGCCACAGGAACACTCAGAATAATTTTGTATTATAGTACCTTTTTGTTATTTATATTGTGGATTACACTGTTTCACCAACCCTCGTATCAGACCGATAGGCACAGCCCCCTAAGATTCTCACCGGATCTTCTCTGTGGGTCGCGATTCCGACCAGGTGATAGATTTTACGAAGCAATGCTTTTTTTGGGCTTTTACTAGCAAATTTCCTCAGATTATGCCCATGAGCTTACCAACCTCTCCGGACTACCGGCTAATAGGTAAGAAAAGGGTATCAGCACCGACAGACTGGTTAAAAAAATACACTACCGATTCTCTAAATCTCGAGAAATACACACAGGCATAAACATAATATCAAGCTGCTCAAAAGAAAATAATTGAAAATATTAGTAATTAATCGGGGAGGTCGTTCCGAAACACTTATTAGGAAACACTGCCTGAGCAAGTACTCAACCTCGTTTGAAGCTTGTGGAGAGAGTACTTAACGGTAGGCAGCAGTTTGACTGTGTCTCTGGCACTGCTGACGTCTATGGACAGCGGTAACCAATCACTGTCAGGTGAGCTATATGCTCAACAGCGCGTACAAACCTATTAAAAAAAGTTAAAACGTCACCCATTACTGCTGGTAGACCGCTTGTGAGTCCGCCCGGTACCACCACCCTGCCTTTTTTTTATTGCTCTATAGGCAAACGAGCATACGGCCCACCTGATGGTGAGTGGTTACCGTCGCCCATGAACCTCAGCAATGCCAGGGACAGAGCCAGGCCGCTGCCTACGGCTGCTTATTTCTACCGTGAAGCAGTAATGCGTTTCGGTTTAAAGGGCCGTTGTAGCGATGTATACTGAGACCTTACAACTTATATTACGATGTGGGTGGTGCATATACGTTGTAGATGTCTATGAGTTCCAGTAACCACTTAACACCAGGTAGGGTATAAGCTCGGCCACCCACCTAAGCAATAAAAAAAACCCTTCGTCTAAGCTTAATTTCTTATGATATTCACAGCTTTTTTGTAAAAATGATGATGCTGCTATTTAAAACATTTATTGTTCTTTTGAAAACCGTAGTTCTGTCTACTTTTTGTTTAAATCAAAAATAAAAATAAAATAAGTCAACGCCCGGACTCCCTCATGTTCTATAAATAGATACCTTCGTTCATTACGTGTGGAACGTAAACTCTTAAGTGATGTTGCGAAGTTTGCAGTGATTTAAATAAATGAAGATAGATGCACGGGATGTAGCTTTCAGCCTATTTAGAAATGGTAACTGGTATTCTTTTACTGCTCGACGCGTCAATGCTTTTTTTAATATAGGTATTTTTGCTATCATAAATTTGACGACCTATGTAAAATTCTCAGCTAAATTCCAAGTAAATGGGAATAAATTATTCTAATGTAGATAAATACTAAGATGTATGTATGATATTTGTGTCTGTGATGAGGACGACGCGACCGGTGACTTACGTAATGTTAGTACTGGATATTCAGCGAAAGGTCACGCTGCTCGGTGACCGTGGCGAGCAGAAGGTATAGCGGGAAGGAGCGGGGTAGGGGGGCAGGTGACGCACGTCATCACCAGGGATGTCAGCGAACTTTAAAATATGTTATATTTCGTTACATTTATACATTTATGCATCAGTAAGTATCATAAAGTATATGAAAAATTCAAATCACTTTAAGTAAATCAACTTGCTTTTTGGCACAACGCAAAAGTGTAAAAAAAATATGGAATTAATAAAACATAAAAAAATTAGATTTAATCTTTCTTCGTGTGTCTCTACTGTAGTTTGTAGTCTTCACTTACCTAATCTGAAATCAACAGGCTTCACTAGTTGCAATAATAATTGGCAACCCTATTCATCACACCACCTAGTGCACGTCAATGTAGAAGGAGACAGGAAATCATTACAAATTATACTTTACTGCAATGGTAAAAAAAATTTAATAAGGAACGCCTTGAAATGAATATGTTTCAATTTCGAACATCTTCTATTGTAAATTTTAGACTAGTTTTTTTAGTTAGTTCTTTGCCTACTGAGTCATCAGTTCTATTTTATTCATAATATACACGATCATAATCATTACGTGCGGAGTGCTCCTTAATTAGATCTTTTAAACATATAAGCATAAAAGATCAATAAGATAACAAAGAGTTTTTTTAGTTTCAATGTTTTGTACATGTAATGAGATATGGGAACCCTATTCTCTTGTATTTCTGTTGGTATTTCAGAAACTTCCCACAAAACATTGACTTCCACGGTGAAGGAATAACATCGTGTAATAAAAAATCAAACCCGCAAAATTATAATTTGCGTAATTACTGATGGTAGGACCTCTTGTGAGTCCGTACAGGTAGGTACCACCAACCTGCCTATTTCTACCGTGAAGCAGTAATGCGTTTCGGTTTGAAGGGTAGCGTAGCCGTTGTAACGATACTCTTACAACTTATATGTGGGTGGCGCATTTACGTTGTAGATGTTTATGGGCTCCAGTAACCACTTAACATCAGGTGGGCTGTGAGCTCGTCCACTCATCTATGCAATAAAAAAACAATCTGGCGTGTTACTAAAAATATACAGATGAAGGCTTGTGCATTCCTTCGTATAATATTGATTTTACTTTTCACCGTACACCTTATGTGTAATCGAATTGAAACTTTGTATAAATGTTGACAGTACGTTAATTATATTCCCATCAACTTAAGATGGATGAAACGCAAGCAGCTTCAAATAAATTATAAATTGAAATACCCAGTTATAATTTAAGACGTGCGTAAACAGTTTCACTTTTTTTTTTATTATAATTACTTTTCTCAACTCTTTTTTTTATAAAATAATTCCTCGTTATAATTGTTTTAAATGTGTATGTTGTATTATGCATTTAGAAGTCTCAGTCTTAGTCTAATTTCAACCTAGAAAAAATATTCGTTTTACTGTTAGTCTCGTCGATTTTACCCACACGTTTTATATAATAAAATAATAATACTTTTTTTAATATTATTTAGCAAACATGTTTAATATTTTTCAAGGCTTTTGCAATAAGTATTACTTTGACGTAACGAATGTAAGAACGGACATCTGTTAGCTGACTTATATTAAATAACATATAATAATATATAACGGCACTTTTATAGTGTAACATCGAAGTTATTTGTACGACACTGAACGGGTATGTAAACAAGCTGTGCCCAGGTTGTTGCTGCTTCCGTTTCTCTCGCTGGAACAGCTAACGTTAACGGTTTCAAAAACATAATTATTTAACAGTTTTATAACTTGTTTTCAATTAGTCTATGAAAACGTTTCATTAATAGCACAAACATCCTATCTGTTTCTGCCTTGAATCAATCATGCGCTCCGGTTCAAAGGATGGAGTAACCGTAATCCAATACATTGGAGACTTTCATGTTTCTTAGCAGTAAATAAGATATTACCTCGTCTAACCATTAAGTGTAATAAAAAAACAATAATCTTACTGATAGCAAAGAGGTATTGTACAAGTCTACGCGTTGTACTTATCGGCATAGACATGGTGATGTCTCATGCGAAAGGCGGCATTCACATTGTAGTTTGTGAAGTTCGGGAAACACTTGTTTTTCTTCATAGTTCTCTCACTGCTGAGGATCGCGACCACATGTGACTTTCCTCAACACTACCAGGTGTCAACTCGTTCATCTATCTATTCAATTAAAATTGCACAAAACCTTTCTTGACTCGTAGACAAAGCTGAATCACATAATATCCTTTATTACCTGCATATTATCCTGTTACTTATCATTATTGCTGTCTATAGTAATGGTATCCTAAAACTTATTTTCTAATCTGCTGCTAATTATCATCTTAAAAGCTGGTGTTGGACTTTCCAGTTGATAATACCATGCTATCACTGCCGAAAAGCAACTTGGTATTTCAATTTGTAGGACATTCAGTTAATACTTCAACTCGGTTACAAGATCTGAACTTCGTGCCCCCGTGACATCGGCGGTGGAATAACACTTGAACCATAAACTAATTAATTCGTTTACATAATGAAATTTTCTTTAGCACTTGCCTTTCTTAACAAAAAAAAACCTAGTTATATCCTAACATGTTATAAAGTCATATCACATATTATAAACGTATGACATAATAATATTTTAACGTATATGACGTATGATACATATGTATGTCTTTGTCTATTATTAAAACTACATTTACGATTTTGAACACGGCCGAGTTTTGAGTACACGAAAGGTATAAAGTAAAGTAAAAAAATAAAGTATTAGGAACGTCGGACATAATATAGTTAATAAGAAAATAAGATGCAAGTTAAAGGGGTAAAATTAATATTGTATTTACGACTCGCAAAAACCGATAATATACCCTTTATATGGTTGATTTATAAATCGGCCTTTTTTTTCGGAACTAATTAGTCGTATTACATTTGTTCTTCAGTTGTGCGTCTGTAAAAAAAATCTATGTTCATTTTTAGTTTCAAAACAGCTGCGGTTTAGTTTTTGTGGTATATTTTAGTTATAGTTTATTTTTATTATCACAACTATTCACCCCAGTCTATGTTTTCAGGGAGTATGACTTTAAACGTTAACCAAAATGTCCAGTACGTAAAGATGTATTTAACCATCTTATTTCTAACTTCAAGCCACAATATCATTACTATAAAAATAGAAGGCATGCCGGTAAATATCCCTTCGGGTAGTATACAGACTCTAATAGATTCCAGTACCATAGACCTTCTACTGGATTCTAATTTCATTTCTACTTTAATACTATTCATGAGCCGAAACAACTTTAACTCGACTCTACTTTATGGGTTTGTATTAAGTTCGCTTAACATTAAAAATAATAATAAAACCTATGATATTTTGAATTCAATTCTATTATGGATAAAAACTCCACGGAGTAGAATGATTTTTATTTTTCTATAGATGATTAAGATCTATAGATTAGATACAAACAAGGTGAATATTCCATGTTCGAACGAACTGTGCGGGTAATGAACCCAAACTTCCGCAGGATTCACAACCAAGAACTGTGCTCGCGGCCCGCTCCCTGCCTCGCCCGCCCCTTGCTTCCACCCTGCTCACGAATTGCTCACGAACTCAATATACCTCCAGGCCTCCGAGCCAGGACAATAAACAATGGTTGGATTTAATTACAAGATTGAGCAATACCTACCTAATTTATTATAGACGAAAAGAATATTCTCATAGTTTGCATAACAATGCATTAAAACAGTCAGCATTGTTCAACACTATGGGTACATATTTATTTGCAGATTAAATTTTGAATACAGACCTGTTTACAGTTGCAACATTTCTTTAAAACGATAAGTACATCAGAAACGATTTTAGTTTCACGAGTACATAAGAGAAATAATTACTATTTTTTTCTGGAGAAACATTTCACTTCAGTTGAAGGTTTTTTATTTGAAGTTCATAGATACATCAAATCTGACATTAAAACTTGAGAACATAATACTTACGAAACCTTGGTAAGTGGCAAGTGATCTTGACTGACATATGTTGTATACTACGTTTTATGTTTAAAAAATAGTATACCGGTAGGCGAGAGCACCCTGACAATGTCGATATCTATAAATAATAAAGCTTATACTATTAATAAAATAGGATCGACTCTATTTTTAACTTAAATAATATATATATATAGAATACGAGCTCTTTTTTGTTTTTTTTTAATTACCAATTGCGCTCATGGCGGCGTAATCTACGATTTTAATATTGTTGCAAGTGTACAGGTAAGCTCACAATGTACCAGGAGGTAAGTCGTCAACTGGACCACTGCTACACGACACAGGTAGGCATCGATACCTATGCCATTGTATCTATACTTGACTGCTATGAAATTAACAAACACATAATGATTTGCGTATCTGATTAAGGCGACTATTGGCTGTACTGGTGTGTCGCTTCGATAGTTCACCGTTACAATTTCTTTGTTCACAGTAAATAAGGAAACGAACAAATAAAATTTTTGTACGTCCACATTCGTATGAAATTAGAGCGATACACGATCTGCATATTTTAAAAGAATTTACTTATGCGTTTTACCTACTGTTAGTTCAAGTGAAGCAATAAATACGCACACAGTTTCAAGTGTTATATTGAGGACGAGCAGTTATGTTAATTCATAATCAAAATGAAGTTTTTTTTAGAATTACATGAGATCCAACATTCCTTAATTAACAGATTGCAAGAAACACCACAGTATTTAGAGTTCCGAAAAAAGCTCTCTCGATTATTCTGAAAAGAAGATAAAATTTATTGGTTAAGTTGGAATTTAAGTTAAGGTAGTTAGCGAAAAAATTGTTACAAAAGACCGTTAATGATTCAAACAATTTCTTCACTTAAGGAATAAAATCTCAAGTTTGTTAGTATTAGACTCGCCTTAGAAATTCTTCAAACTGACTTCTGCTTACGTTTCCCACTAAAAGTGTCCACAAAAGAAAGTGTGTACTTTGAATTGGGTTTACGTTAGTCACGCATGTTGTATTAGTTTAGCTGCCATCTTGTGCAGCAAGCACCTCTCGCAATACATTATGAAACCTCTTATTGATTTTGTAACAATTACTAATCTGTTTCAGTTCGTAAAATCTATCAAGACGCTTTCGATATTAGATTAGTACCTATAATAAAAAAAACAGTAAATTAAACAAAACAATTGAAATATTTAAATTATGCTTTAAAGTAAATGACGACATTCATGTTGTGATGTCTATGGGTTCCTTGTAAAAATCATCCTCCGTGAGATATGACTTGTAATTTCTAAATTGTAATCAATAACGGATATCTAATTCTTTAAGCCGAATCGCACCGAAGACATACCCTGCATGGTGGTACCTACTATCGTATATCGCTAAACTTGCCTATTTTAATAAATATATTTCAATTATCCATCTATATAAGTGATATTAAGCAATTAACTTTGTAAAATTCCATGAACCTGCTTAAGAATTTCTGATAGAAGCCTTTTTTCAAACAGCTCTTATATTTTTTCAAATAATTATATTCACTTATCTATACAATGTCCATCTATATATAAAATCTATCTATCTATCCAATACAAGTAAAAGGAGATATTTTGCATATTTCGTGCGTTGTTGCTTTGTGAGAAATGACGAACAGCAAAAACGAAAGATCTGGAAGTTCGAAATTTTGAGGTAGATAAAGGAATTAAATTCCTCGATTTATATGGATTTATAAATCTCTTCTTACTAGTCGCTTGCAGTCGAAAGGGTCGTTTGTTCCGTAACCATCCAATGTCTCTAGGTAAGTAAAGGCATAAATGTTATAGTGTCAACGGGCTCTGAAAAACAGTACAAACAGAAGGGTCCTTAACTGATCATATGTTACATTTAAAATAATAGACAACCGGAATATTACCAATCTCGTGTAAGGTTAGTGATGAAGTCAGTACTCCGAGTCATTTTCCTCCACCTGTTCCGTTCTCGTGACCCATCACTAAACTAAAAGATTCGCAAATAACTACCAAATCAATTTAAGTAAAAGACGTACCTTGTTGGCAGATAGATGTCAATGTGGTCTAAAAGATAAGATACCGGGTGTACTCGTATCGAGAAATGCGACTATGCCGGTGTTCAAATACAACAAGCAGGTGGCATTTTTCTGATAAAATACATACTTAATGCATGTTCACTTTTCTAATGACACTTAAATTCATGTCTCAAGGTGGATTCTGCCATTTACTTTGTGTTGTATATGGTATCACAGATGGGCCAGGAGCTAGTTAACCCGTTTATATAATAAAACTTCTGACACACTGGCCCCTTCCCATCTACTTTTTTTTTTTATGAATGATTTATTACTGGTGGCCCGAAGGCCTTTCCAGATTCACCAGGACAGGTAGGCGAGCAAAAGCTCAGCCAGGAGGGTTAGGATTT
>ASCI01076933.1:0-17341 GCA_002197625.1 Bombyx huttoni
TTTTCTGAGATTTCTAGTTTTTTTTAGGAATGAAATCAAGGCATTCACTAAATATTTATTCTAAATTCAAAATTACTCTATGTTAGGTCAGTGACCTAGTAGAGTATCATCAGATATCAACATACCTGATAGATCTTGGCTTCCCAGCTAGGGAAGCGATGCAGCGGTGGGGTGGGCGGCCGAGGAGGATCCGAAGCAGCACTATCTCCAGTGGAAGACCCACCACGGCTATTTCCTTGAATCACTACGTTCACACCTTGCCATGCTGGAGTGCGCTCTGTAAAAGTGACAAATTAATACCACAAATTGATGATAGGCAGTTGCTTGGCTCTGCCCCTGGCATTGCAGACGTTCATGAGTGACGATATCCACTCACCGTCAGGTGGGTCGTATGGTCTTCTATCTACAAGAGCAATAATTAAAAAAAAGAGTGAATAAAATCAGTGTTTATTGTGAAGCATCCAAAATTATATTTAGCCATATATACGAAGGGAAATCAATTCTATTCCTAGACATAGATTTAGGTATCATGTTAAATTTTAATAAACTCGCAATACGTTGTAGATTTCCCTTATAGGAAGAATACCAATTGTGTTAATATTTTTGTTTCGACATATAGTTAGCAGAACTAACACACTACATTTCGCTGTGTTTGAAGCAAGTGATTGGGAGTAAGATTAATTTACCTCTACTTGGAGTATAAATCTCAGCATAATCATGGGTTGTGTCACCATCTGTAGATGTATTCGGAGTTGTGGGCAGAACTACTAAATTCTCTACAGCCGTCTGAAAAATAATAAGTTGTTTAATGAGTAATAAAGTTGATGTTATAATATATCCTATTTCGGTCAGTATTAGAATCAAAATAATTAGAACTATTTCTCTGTCAGATACATTTCAGTTGAGCTAAAAAGGTAGCTTTGATCATTAATATTTATAAAAGGATAAGTTTGGGAATTATTTATATCGGTAAACTAATTCATCAAAATATCTGCTGCTAATTGGGTCCACAACTTACACAAAGCTATTTTCCTGTGTGATACTAAGGTTTATTAAGGTTTCTTATAAAAAGCAGTACATACTTTTGTACACTGTATTATGCTGTATTAACTATACACTGTATTAACACTGCATTAATGGATACTATTTTGCCATATTCACCAAAGTTACTAATTCATTTTTTTTTTTAATTATACATACTACAAATAATTTTTAATGTTTCAGTTTACATAGAATGTTACATGGTAATATTATATTTGAACTGGTAGACAAAAACTCACTGCTAGGTCATCAGCCAATAAACTGGCTGTAGTCCTCTCATCCATAGTTCGATTCATGGTGTTTAGAGCTGAATTTGTATTGATGTTGTTCGCTATATTGGTTGTACCAATTGAAAGATTTCGTCTATGTCTAACTGGTGTACTGTAGTGCGGCTCTGACGTGTTTGTTGGTAGCTGAAAAATTATATAATATTTTGTTTTTATGTTAATAATGAAACTGCAACGTTTTATTTTATTGTATTTTTTTTTATTGTTTTTTTTTATATTATATACATCAATGTGTAAGGTATACTTTTAATTTGTTTCATTAACATAATAATATAATATAATATCATAAGGTAATAAAGTTTGTATTACAACATAACTAGTGCTTTAAGAATTAATTTGTGTCTATTTCCAAGGAATATCCTCTAGTATGTTAATAAAGATGTCTTTTAGTTTGTTAGCATCAATGAGTAAGTAAATTGTGGCGGCATAACATGAAGAGCTTAGTGGAGCCAATGGCTGTTGACTAAAATGTATTAGTAAAGGAAACTCAAGATTGTCTTTGTTTTTAATGTTATTATATTATATTTATCAAAAGAAAACATTAAAGTGATATGAAAAATGAAAACTGTGGTTAAAAATAGGGTATTCTTAAGCAATTTAGTCCAGAGTGTTCTAAAAGTCAAATTAAATTAGTAAAGACAGATACAGCCTTCATGCTGTTTGCAATCCAAGTGAATTGTATTTGAGTGCAAATCATTTTTAGCTTAAACAAATGATATAAGAAAATAAGAAGTGTTTTAAATAAATTTAAAGTGTTCAAGTGAATAAAGATCAGAAATAGATCAAGCAGGTGGCAGGGCCCTAAGGGCAGTCTATGTTCTACCTTAGGCCCTTCAAGGCTTTCAGAGCGACGTCTGTTGGACGCCAAAAGACTGGACGTCGCTCGGGACGAGCTGTTGTCTGTTCTGACTTCTAGCGAGAGGCTTGCGCGAGTGGGCACAAACTGAGGAGGGTACACGCACTATAGAATCCATGCTTTGGGAAACTAAAATAGCTAACAATTTAGGCATATTCATAATAGAAAATTTCAAATTAAATGGAATGGGAGTTCTCTATTTAAAATGTGTTTTGTTTTATTGTAATTACCCCTTTGTACATTAAATCTTTTTGAACTGTAATCTATTATAATATTTAAAGAATGACTGAAGATTTTTAAAAAAGGGCCTTGGAGTAATCGTTCATATCTCATATAATAAAGGAATCCCCAAGAAAGGAGTAACTGAGGTTCTGATAAAAAAAATAGTTATAATACCTCAATTTGATAATAATTTAAATTGCATATTAAATAAAATGTCTAGAATACTTCAGTTTTACTAAATAACATCACCAATAAATTGTTTGAAGAAGGATGACAAATGATATTTACCGTAGAATTTCTGCTTCCCTGGGCTGCTATGTGATTTCTTAGTAGTTCCAACTGTTGGTTGCACCTATCGTTTTGTTCTCTAAGCAACTGATTCTGTTGCTCAAGTTCCTTAAGTTTGTTAGTCACCCACTCCTTGATTCGGGCTGCTTTTGCCTCTACCTGCTTCGCGTCTTGGAGTCTCAGCTGCTTCTGAAATAATGGAGGTGTTAAATTAAAGTGTTATAATACCTTTTTCGAATGTAAAATGCTTTTAAAAACTGGAAGATTCTGAAAATTCCATAAATTTAGCACACCATGCCAGAATAAATATTTAACAAATAGAAATGGATTACATAAAATATAGCATAAAATTAAAATTTAAATTGCTCAATATTCAAACAGTAACGACTCTTATATTATGTCTTTTTACGATTGAAATAAAGTATGTAGAATAAAAGTTAATTATATATTAATAACTTAATAAGAATTAATTATAAAATGAAATATAATTCAAATTACAAATATTTTTACAAACTGTAAGTAATGAGGTTTGCTATACACTTTTAGGTAATTGTTTTGTAATTACCTGCATTTCTGATGAATATATGTATTATATTGAGAATATATTAAAAGTTATTGAGTTTAATTTTTTTTATATTGCTCATTGTTTGATAATTATTACACAGAGGAAAGGGTTTGAAAGTGGTTAAATTCAATTAGTTCAAGACATATTAAGTGTATTTTCTATAAAGATTTTGTTTACTTTATAAGTAGTTCATAGAATAGTTTGTTGAGTTTCTACTACAGAGTAGTTACAAATATGATAGGTACTAAAAATAGCTATGTTCAAAGACACAAAATATACTACCTGCGACATACTGTATGTTTAGTACTCGCTTAAAATTAACGTTTTGTAATTTGGAACAGTCCAATTGCAAAAATTTTTTGTACACTAAAATTATTTCTTTCCCCATCTTAGTGTGAGTATCTCGAGAAGTAATAATAATTTTCTAAAATACTTCAATAATTTTCTAATGATACTTATTTATTTGGAAGAGTAAGAATGTTTCTATATAAATTGAGTTCTCATTATGAAAGATTTCTTTATCTCTATTTAATTTTTCTCTTAAACACTGAAAACTATATTTCTACACTTTTTCATGAACTAAGGGACTATATGCCCACGGTATAAAATTGGAAATGGCGCATAAAACAATTCTAATAAGATGAAAATAAACAGCTTATTTAATAAAAAAAAATTCAGGTGAAGACATGCATATTTCAAACATCTGTTTTGTTTGTAACTCATTTTGCAAATTGGGTTAAACGAGTCGATTACGAGTTGCTTTAAAGTACTCTGGAATTACGACGTTCGTATGCAAGCATTGAACAGAATTCTGCTAAAAATTATGTTAGTTCCATACCTGTTCTTCGATTTGACCCTCGAGTCGCGTGATGGCTTTAGGTGCACCGTCAGTGCCCGCCGGCCATTCGCATAGCCGCTGCTCCATGGCGCGGACCTGAAATATACAAACAAAATATTCAGAGCAAATATGGAGAACGCGATTATAGCCAGGTAATTTATTTTCATAGACATCAGACTCATAAATTAATTCTCTTTTAATTGATTCGTGAGCTTCAAATGAAGGAACAATACCATAACGCAATTAAATAATGGGTACTAACGTGAAATATCTAGTACAATAAAATATTATTTGAATAAACCTTCATCCGATTTAAATCATATCTTATCTGGACAATCTAACACAAATACTCGGATTACAATAGCATAAAACGCCTATAGTGCTGCAACGACCAGACAGCTTTACGTTAAGCCACAGCGTAATAAAGCCGACCACAATATGTAGCACGAGGGCTACAAACAGACCGCAGTATTTGATATCGGCTGTTGCAATTCGAATACCAATGTATCACAGTATACTGACAAATAAATACCACAATTAAACCACACTTGGTGATATAATATGCACGAAAATGTA
Source organism: Bombyx huttoni (assembly GCA_002197625.1). Taxonomy (NCBI): domain Eukaryota; kingdom Metazoa; phylum Arthropoda; class Insecta; order Lepidoptera; family Bombycidae; genus Bombyx; species Bombyx huttoni. The sequence goes on from ASCI01076933.1 coordinate 4,674, forward strand.
TTAAGTTAGAAGTTATACTTCTTTGGAGTAACAAGATAAAAATCTTTCATAAATTTTATCTTTCGCTTGTAGAAAAAACGACAGCAACAATAGAAAAAAGGTATTTAATACATTGAGAGTTTTATTGTAACGCATTAACTAGTTAAATAAAGTTTATTTAAATATTACGAAAAACTATAAATGTTGACTATAACTAACGTCAGGGTGTCGGTTTTTCGTGACGGTGTGCGCGCACGTCGTAAAAATTTACTCTCATCATTTTCCCCTAACGCATTAAAAGAAGTATAACTTCAAAAAATGACGGATTGAGCAGTTTAAAATTAACATCAATCATTTCAACGAAGAAGGCATTTAATATTTTACAGAGCAAACTTTTGGTGGTCGATCAATCGGACTAGAATAGACTTTATGTGGTTTAATTGATGGTATTTTTATGTTAACTGACTTGAACTGACTGAGCGTCCCTGACTGTTGCACCGAGGGTCGGGTGTTCCATTCCCACATCGGGCAAACGTGTGTGTTTGCTCTTTTTGTCGACATGTTCATTAACTATATATGTATATATTTAAATGCATATAACTGTATACGTCAATCTCGGTACACATAACACAGAGAATACTAATTTGGAGGCGGATGACCGTGCATGATTTGTTATCGTGCATCATATTATGTGGTTGATAATTGAATACTTACATTTTTCCGAGAGTTGCGATACGCTAAACATTTTGACTGTTTATAAATTCCACCGTTTAACTTTCACAGACTAAGACCAAAATACGCACACAGCACACGTAATAACAGCTTTTCAATTTGGAAACAGAGCTATCGTATCCGGATGTGTAAAATATGAGAATATTAATAGTTTTTACATTAAATTAGAGAGCGCTGACCCTGATATTCAAATTAAAGTTTAATGTCTGCAGTTAATGAGGTTAGTAATTTAAAACTATATTCATCTTCCCGCTTGTGGAAGATCTACGTCGAATATGTTTTCTATTTCAATTAAACTATCTGTAGATGACAACTATTTCTTTAAAGGAATACGACAGATAAGAGGAATCTTTTGCTTATTATCGACCAATTAATGTCCTTATAACTGTCATCTAAATGTTTTAACGATATGCAAAACAATAGGCGTTTCAAGAACAAAGGAAGGTGAACCATTCGAAGGATACGCCCAGGAATAGCTTGCATTAATCACAAAAGCCGTAATTTGCCTGACTCACGACACGAGGGGACGTCAGGAATACCGAAAAGTTTCTAAATGCGGTAATGCTCCGGTCGGTTAAGAAAAATAAACAACAACTCGACGTGGCCTATTAAAGAAAATGATTCAATCATTTGGTGCTTAGTAATTGATAAAAAGTTTTGTTTTCAGACGTTTCCTTTCAATTGTTAAATACAAGAACATATCGATATTGGATATATCGATGTCGATATTTTACATATATTGGATATCATCATCATCATCATCATTTGGATATAGTGATGCAAAATACGACGAACGAACTAACCCATAGACACAGCTCACTGAGTTTCTCGCCGGACCTTCTCAGTGGATCGCGATTCCGATCATGCGGTAGATTTTGCGAAGCACTACTCTTGCTAGGGCTAGTGGTTAACAAATTCTCCCAAATTGAGCCCGCGAGCTCACCTACCCGTCCGGTCGTAGCTGGAATAACCTACTAGCGAATAGGTAGGGAAAAAAGCAAAATTCCATAAAAACAAAACCGTAGCAAATTGTTGTTGGCCATTACCGGATCTCTCTGTTTGAAAGTCGTCACAACAAAAACACATGAGATCAATGTTTAGAAAATGATGGCTATGTCACTGTTCTAACGGTAATCCATGGCTGCTTTGCTGCCGAAATAGGTCCAGAAAGTTCTATTTCAAACGAAAATTAGTATTAAACGGGAAATATTAAATTAGATTTAATTACCGACATTAAAAATTTTATTTGGGCGGAAATACTTTTCTGTTCCTTTTTGATTTAAAATAGCGTGCTATTTTTAGTTTACATCAGGGACGTGTTGCTTTTAAACGATTAATGAAAATAGCACGTTATTAAACGAACCTCTTTAGCACTTAGATGAGCAGTCGACGATCTACGGAAACTTTTAGACATTAGAAAGTGAATGCCGCCACTTTGTTTGACCCGTGAGGTCAAAATTTCAAATGCATTGCATACGTACTGCCCCACCACTTAAATTGGAATACATGACTAAGTAAGACAGAAATCGGTAGTATAGTACAAACTAATACAACTCTACTCACAATAAACGATTACAACAAATCACTGCGTTTTGTATAATGATTGGCATTTTAATTTAACATGACTACCAAAACAAAATAGTAACTAGTTGAGCTACAACAGTTTGACATCAGTTCAAATATTGACTCATTCAATACAAACAAATCATTCAGCGTGATTAACATCATCAAAGTGTTTTTTTAATTATATGATTCTAAGCATTGATCGACTATTAGTAATTTGTTTTTTCAAGATTAGTGAAATTAAAAACGCGGGAAAAAATATTCGGTAGATAACTAATTGACTTTGAATTTAGATGATATAGATTAATGATTCAAACACTAAAGCTCTGTTTAGACAGCCTCATGCGAAAATATCGTTTAAAAGCCCTATGCTACCGAGCTTTAAATCCGTTTTTATCTTTCATTTTATACTCGTAGTACACGCCTAATAAATTCGGGTCTTTATAGCTCTCGTAACGATTGATTCACGATGTGAATGTTGTATTTTTATTTCGTTTTGTTTGCCTAGCAACCTCGTTAGTGTTTTAAATTTGCGACGTTTTGGATGATTCAAATCAATCCATCGATTTTCTAAATAAATAATTAATTCATTTGTTTCTGTTAAAAAGAAGTGATATGTATAAACTTTTTTTCTTATGTTGGTATTAATGAATAAATATTTCACGACACTCACGACCACCTAGTATTAGTTGATGACTGTAGCGCATAGATATCACAACGCGAATGTCACTTAAATTGAGACATGAGATCCAAGTTTTAATTATATTGGATAACGGACTAAGATCTGAGCTTCGTCAAGGAAATAGGCGGTATTTTGGTTTCTACCCGAGTTGTCTTATAATACGCCTACCTACATATAGGTTTCTACATAATTTTTTTTCCTATCTAAGCTTTAGTCTTACAGGATACATCACCGTAGCCTTAATGTGTAAGTGACCTTTACAGACTCAAACCTGGAGGCGTTGCTAATACCAGTCCTAGCAAGAGCAGTGTTTCGCAGAATCTATCAGCGGATCGGACTGTATTACCGTCAACGTACAAGTCGCCGCATTCGACAGATTGCGATGCTTAAGATAGGCTTAGAAGTCGATTATTTTTTTTTATTATCTCAGTGGATCGCGATTCCGGTCCGATGGTAGATCAGCAAAACACTAATCTTGTCAGGACAAATGTAGCAATTTCTTTCAGGCTAGGCACCGTGAGATGAACGACCAGTCAAAGCGGAGCCGCAATAGCTCCTCGAGTCAAAGCAAAAATACTTTTGGCGACGTAATGTTTATTTTACTTTAAAATTAACAGGTCACGTATCTACATATAAAAAAATATAGATTACTTTTTGAACCCGTAATTCTCCTTATGAAGTAGTCTGCAGGCAGGCCACGATAAATAATGTCATGTTTATTATCACGCCTTGCAATCAATAAGTGTATGCACGACACCGTCCATTTGCCGCCAAGAATAGATCAAAGTGGTCTTTGAATGATGCTCGGATACGAGACATCCGGAGTTCCGACTATTTATTATTTTGATGTTCGTTACGAAGAAAAAAATACTTATCTTTTTAGGGACGGGAAAAACTACATAATTATTTGTATGTATTATGATTGAGGCAGCTAAAATATTAGAATACTTTTTAATTTAGAATATTAAATACCTACTTGCTATTATACTTAGTATTTGATTGGTCTGTTTGTCGATTGGTGAACTCAGTATAGATTTTTTTGAATGATATGTAATTATGGAAAACTAGAATTTGTTTCCACAGCTGGTAAAACTACTTAAAATAGCTGACTATATAAATTGAATATAATTGTTAACACTGAAGTTCTAAAAAGAACTGTAAAATATTTAAATTCAATAAAATTTGTCGCCCGAAAGGCGAACGCACAGGTTGCGAAATGATATTGTACCGATATACATTTTTAAAAAATAATCAAAGCTCCTTCTACTATAGTAGTTGTAGTAGTTAGATATCGTTAAGCCGTTTGGATAATATTGTTGTCCAACGTATGACCATTTTAAATCTCATCTCCAACGTATTACGACGGAACCTCAGAATATTACATTAATTTCTGGTCAATATAAGTTTGTTCTTAAACTCCATTACGCGGATCCTTTAATACTTAATATTTTAGCGCGTCTGTTATTTTAATCTATGTTGCTCAAAACGACCTACACTATACACGACGCGAAGTGTAAACGTGAAGGAACATTAAGGAGTTCCTCGGAAGCTAGCAGCAAATAAACATGTGGAATCTACGAGTGTACGTGGATAAATACGCAAACTTGTACACTCGGATCCAGAGTTCTAATTAACTTTTCAAGTAGAAACCGCCAGGGACCACTTCGTAATGTGTGCAGGCGTAATCGAAAATATTCTTCTAGTGCTAAACATCTCGTAATTTCGATAAATAAAACTTCATTAAACAATCCGAACTAATAGTGGTGGTAGGACCTCTTGTGAGTCCGCACGGGTAGGTACCACCGCCCTGCCTATTTCTACCGTGAAGCAGTAATGCGTTTCGGTTTGAAGGGTGGGGCAGCCGTTGTAATTATACTGAGACCTTATAACTTACATCTCAAGGTGGTTGGCGCATTTACGTTGTAGATGTCTATGGGCTCCAGTAACCACTTAACATCAGGTGGGCTGTGAGCTCGTCCACCCATCAGAGCAATAAAAAAAAATATCTATATATAATTTTGTAAATCACTAGAATGTGTAATGCAATAACTCGTGCTTCGCATATAGATGGGATGGGATTTATCATTATTATATTACATCCGACGACTCTAATGCGTTATAGCTTTCGAAGTGACAGAAGACTTCGATAATGAAAATAAACCTACGAGAATTAAACCGTCAAATTCGTTTTAATTACGCCAACGACACACGAAAGAAATTATAGAAACCGTTGTTGGTGCGCACGATGGTTACGTGTAATCTTGTCTTGCTTGCCTTCCAATGTCAACAACGCAAGAAAATCAAAAACTTTACGCGCCCTAAATTATTTCCGTTATTTACAACGTGTTCGGTAAATAAAATACAAATCATTTACATTATGTATTACTGATTACAATTCGCCTTGATCATAATTAAATAGGCCATTTTAAATTCAGTGTATCTATATAAAGCTTCAAGCGGTACAAATATTATTTTCATTCGGTTTTCATTTGTGATGAAAATAATTTCTTTAAGCTTCTTAAAATACCGTTAAGTCAAAAAATACAAATTAATTTTTGCATGAAACGGAACAGATGTCATTATATAGATATTATTCTTCATACGATCAAATACCATAGACACTTTATAATCACCGTTCGAAAAAGGACACATTACGAATCACCCTAAAAATAAAGGTCAACACACACTCTCACTCCTCACGACACGACACGACAACTTCCCGGGACTTAACGCTTGCTCAGCGGAACGAGGCAGCCGGCGAGCGCGCTACACGCGGCACACGAGCGTACTAACCGAGGATATCCTGCAGGACTTCAACACAGCACAAGACGATCGATATTTACATAGTTTTAATATGCAATAGAACGATGTTTGTATTTGTATTCAATTTGCCATTAATTTCGTCCATAATACTTCGTTTCAACTTCGCTGTTAGTATCAAAACAAAAAAAAACCGACTCAGTTTATTATTTCAAACATATATTAATTCGGTTTTTACGGAAACAAGTAGATGTTTTAATTTCATTTATTTATCGTTTTAAGTTTAAATCTGTAAAATATTCTATTTGTTTTGCTTTAGAACTAAAGAGCTGAAGTTCCTCAAGTGTCGTGACTATTTATAAAACAGTATAAATATCGGCGTCGGACGCAAGTGTTCGTCTCCTATAAGCGATTGCTGCGTTAGAATGCTTTCGGTGTGAAGTGCATACAAATAACACTGAAGAATTGCGATTGAGCTGGTTTATTTAGTTCCACAACTGGGCAAAGGCCAAACTCCTCGTAACAATGAATTTCGCTGGTAGTTTCCGTATACTTTATACCTATGTTATTTTTTTCTGAATTACCAATCGTAGATTGAATATGGTGATAGTCTTTGACATGACATTGACGCTATGACATGTCCTTCTTCAAGCGAGGCTTATCGAGAGTACTTTAAGGTAGACAGCGGCTTGGCTCTGCCCCTGGTATTGCTGAAATCCACGGGCGATGGTAACCGCTTACCATCAACTGGGTCTACTGAAGCTATAATGAAAAAAAAACGTTGTTTCTATTATTGTCAATTTCGTTATATTAAAATTTTGTTGATTTTAATCAACATTTGTGTTTTTATTTGAAGAGTCGTAAAGATAGTTAAAATTACTCTTGCGATTTATTGTCATTATAGTATCCCTACATTTTGAATTCACAGTTTTGGTGGTTGATTTTTGATACTATTATTTAGTATTATATGGTATTAGTTTTACAAGGTTATCCGTGCAGTGTTATATTTGTGAAACTTATTGAATTTATCATATTATAATCTCCGTATTCCCCAACGAGACTCTGATGTAATATATAAAGTTATAATGCAGTTATAATGTACTCATTTGAATCAACAGTAACTTCACATTAAAATGTTAAAATAAAACATGGTATTATCTACAGAATAGATTATTTTTTATCATCGCCAACACTGCTATTGACAAAGTAATTGGAATGCTTAAAATCATTTTGTCATAGGTAAAGGTTCGTAAAGGTATGCATAAATATATCCCTTTAAATATAATGTAGCGAGCTGATTGTAAACATATGTATACTCTTAAATTTCAGATTCAACAGCAATATTTTGAAAATAGCATCTGTTCGCTTAAACCTTTCTGTATACATGCAAATATCACGTTCAACACTCTAAGTGAGCATTAAAATTAGAACATTATACAGTTTAACATCAAATTAACGACCGAGGCACGCGTCGCGTCTTTTATGTAAATTTAAATAGCTCGTTATGTATGTATGTAAAAGCGTCTTTGTATTTCAGCATTTAGGGGTGGAACATGATTTGTAACTCTATGATCTCACGTTACCAGTACGAGATCATGTTTTACATGAGATAAGATTTCGCGACTCGGCGACTTTGCGGCGTCGTTTGGTGATTTATTTTGTTGTTTATAATGTAAGCCTGATCTGAGTAAACCTGGAGAGAAGAACTGTTATATGTACTAATTCGTGGTTTACGTCATAAAGCTCAATGTCTGATGTCTATTGTGATATCCATGGAATCGATTCGTTTATAGAATTATACCAATGAAAATTATTTTTATATATTTATTTTTTATTGCTTACGAACGAGTTACGAATCTGGTGTTAAGTGGTGATCAAAGCCCACGAAAATATATAACGTAAATACCGCCATCTACCTTTAGATATTAGTAAGGTCTTAGATTTTACAGTACAATCCTCATCCTTCAAATCATTACTGCTTCACGGCAGAAATAGGTAAGGTGGTGGTACCTACACGTGCAGACTCACAAGAGGCTGTGTGCTGACGATGATGGTGATCCTAATCTAGTTCCATTAATAAAAACATATAGCAAATCTAATACTCAACGAAGTTGCTTTTTCTTTTCTGGAAACATCTATGTACTAGTATACAGTTTTATTTGGAAAATATCGAGACATCGTGTATACTATCTATACAGCCTATAGTTCACGGACATCGTGATTCATCTTGGAAATACTCCAACAAACCTTTAGACTAGCCAAGGACTGGTTTAATCTACGAGGATGTCTGTAAAATACGATAGCGCGAGAGGAAATCCCCTACTTACTACACAGGGTATATTCTGGATTTTGACTTGTTTAAAAAGCTTGTTTGTTTGTACCTATTTATTTTATTTTCCATCATCGGTAGCATAGAAAATTGTACAATTTTTTTTTAAATATGTCTATGATCATGTCAATTTATAAAAATTTTAAAATCTAAAAATTATTTTATTTACATTGCGAATTCAAAGACAGTAAAAGGTTTTTTTTAGTTTAAAGTATCAAATCTATTTATGACATCTCTATTGCATGCTGCGTTTAAAATTGGTTTGAACTCGTGTGGCTCCTAGAAAATTCATCGGACATATATGTCAGAAAAGTATACAAAGGATTTATAGTTCTCATTTAATTAGTCACGCATGAGACATATGAGCATAAAACCGATTAGGACCGTACACCTCATTGAAATGAAAGCTCCGATTAGTGCGAACAAGTGGCCATGAATGCGAACCACTGAGTACTTAACCGGTAATTTGCAAATTTGAATTCAATGTTTTTTAGGACATCATCATTTGGACAGCTTTTCGGACGGACGCTTCTATCCTCAACGAGCTAAAACTTTGACCAGAGGCTATCCACCATATGCTTATATAGAGTCCTTCAGTATTTTGGTCATTTAGCAAGAAACCCCTGAATGAATGAGCTGTTTATTGCACATAATATAGTACAAAAGCGAACTTCGAAGTGAAGTGAGTGTCTTACGAATGTGATAGATATATTCTTTATAAGATACTTCACTACGCGATGTGACAATCAGTACTTTTGGAACAAATTTTGCCTCCTACAGCTGAACATTTACTTGCAAAAACATTTGATTGCCTCAATTCCTTGCCATTAATCTTTTTTTTTTATTGCTCTGATGGGTGAATGAGCTCACAGCCCACCTGATGTTTAGTGGTTACTGGAGCCCATAGACATCTACAACGCAAATGCGCTACCCACCTTGAAATTTAAGTTGTAAGGTCTCAGTGGTACCTACCCGTGCGGACTCACAAGAGGTCCCACCACCAGTAAAAGTAATCTTGTAAACACTTCCCTATACAAAATGTAAAACTCTGTTAACAGTGCTCAGTTTGATATTAATTTCTTTGAATTATACTATTTAATCATAATTAAGAATAGTCTTATTAGTATTATTTTTTAAACATTTTACTCTTCAGATCCTTTTTGGCTCAGTTAACTCGGTTCATATTAATTAACTTGAGATTGTCTCAGAACATTAAATTTGTAGTTTAAAAATGTGTTATTAGGTAGTTGAAACACATGAAACAACAACATAGATGAAACTGATTTTCTTTGTAGCCTTCTCTGCAGAAGGGTCAAGGGTGAATATCTGGATGTATTCCAAAATAGATATTCGATTGGTTTTATTCAGTAATATTAACTATATATGACATTAACGTTATCCATGCTTTTATGTATTGATTTAATGTGTCTAATATATCAAACTATGTATTTACTATGGTTTGGTTTGGAAAAACCTTTGATTTTTGAATCGTTATAGCTTTATTGGAAGACTGGTTATCATGTTCAATTGTTTTCCTGTAAATATTGAGATTAACGTGGAGAATGTAACATGAATTTTATTTGCGACTATCTTTTTAAGAAATTAAGTCGTAGAGCGTGTTTGTCTTTATTTATTTCATTAATCACTAATAAATGTATATTCTAATATAAGTCAGTACTATTCATAAAATATGTGCCAGAAAATAAATCGATACGATGAGTCAAAAACCCACCCTAAGAATGTGAAATAGGGTCTGCTACACCCTCACTTCGTCACACTGACTCATATAAGGGACCCAAGCCCTCTGGAAAATTATGTCATATAAATACGTGCTGTATGTCGACGCTATAAAGATTATTTTGTGATGAAGATAGTATTAGGAAATTTGCGAATACTTTTAAGGCGAACACGGTTTTAGCGTCGGAAAATATTGGCTAATTATATTTATTAAAAGTATGGCAACTTATTTATCTGTAATTGATCGAACTTGTAGATTACTACGTTTTTCGATAAGCGAATTAACGCATAGACAGCCCACTGAGTTCCTCGCCGGATCATCTCAGTGGGTCGCGGTTCCGATCCAGACGTAGATTCTGCAAAGCGCTGCTCTTGTTAGAGCTAGTGTTAGCGAACACTTTAAACTTGAACCCGTGAGCTTACCTACCCGTCCTTGCAGTGCTAGAATAATACTTAAGCTATAAGCGAAAACGTAGAGAAAAAAGGTTAGGATTCGAAATCTGAATTATAATATAAAGATTGCTCCATCCGGAAAGAACTATTGTCTTGCGGTAGAAATAGGCAGTTTTCACAATACGCCTTTAAACGAATTTGTAAATCTCATTACTACTATTAAGTCTGGTTTTATTTTCTTTGTTTACCGAACACAGACGATGGATAATTACAAAATAGTTCAATTACTTAAAACGATACATTTACTTGGATAGACGGCTGCACTCAATTGATTAGAAGTACTGTCCGGTGATTCGATAGATCGAGCTACGTCCAATCGTAATTAGAAAATTATACGGACGTTGACCGTTTGAAGTGAATTACTGATCAGAAACAGGGCCCACTATTCACTGAAATCCCTAAATCAAAACCAAAAGATTTTTGAGGACATACCAAGTCATCCTGAACGTTATGAGAAATTAATTTGTAGAGAACTCTCTCCGTAGCTAGACCACTTAGAATCGATTTTGCACTTAAGCTTAGTGCAAACTGGATACCATACGCGGGTAAAGTACACAAGAGCCTTGACGCTTTAATTAATTTTACCTTGCATATGTGACTTAAAACAGGGCAGGATTCAGTGAATACTAAGGGGTTTTCGATAAACAAAATCATTTATTTCAGCTTACGAATTTATTAATTTAGAATACTGTTTATAAACTGGGTCGGTTAACGACGTATTGCATTGATTGCGTTATTCTTTTCATACTTAGGAAACAGACTGCGAAGAGCGCAATGGTTAATGTACAGCCTCGTTTCTTAGAATGGTATATTGCCTGAGAAGTGTTGGTAAATTTATTTATAAATATGACGTCACAAACACGACACTAAAAACCTAGTACAGTGTTCTTATTTTACAACACAACGATGGTTTGCTTTTTTTTTTTAAATAGTTTACAAATTAGTATACAACATACATTAGTATACAACAATACAGTATACAAAGATTTCCATAAAACTGTATCTATAATAACGTCACATCGTCGAAATTCCTTCTTGTTTACCTGCTATATGCAAAACAAATGATTTTACTGTTAGTATGTAATATTATATTTATGAATCAAATTGAATACTCTTCGGTTTTACATTTGTAACACTAAACAATACCCATTTTTCGATATTGGTGAACTGTAATCCCTCATAATCACGGCATTCGGCTCTGTAGTTTGTATTCCATAGCTCAAATATTGCATGATTATATATTTTGGTTGAAAGGGGATGACAAAATTTCATTAAGCCTGTCAGTTTCAAACTTCGTAGAATATAATTGGGTGACGATGTGCGAACAGATCTCGGATTATATTGGTTTTGGATTCGGCAATTAAGTGTTTTTCAAGATATTAATTAAGAGGATTTAAAAGACAGTAATACAAAGACCTTGGCCCCTTGAGCTATAACACCCATTTCCATATTTAGGAATTCCAAAATCAGAAACATAATCTTGTCTCAAGTCAGCAGAGCGGGTTGTGAACCTATAATTTTTTTTTTCTACTTATTCTAGTAACCTCGAGGGGTTATTCTAGATTCACTGGGTTAGTAGGCGAGCTCACGGGGCTCAAACCTGACGATGTCTAACACGAACCCTAGCTAGAGTCGTGCGTCGCAGAATTTACCACCGGATCGGAAACGCGACCCACTGAGAAGATCCGGCGAGAAACTCAGTGGGCGACCCTATAAGCAGCTACGTTATAAAATCATAACGATTCGCTCATAATAGTCGTTGAGGAAGTGATATTGCGCGGAAGATCAACAGTCCAAGGTTTTTTTTTAAGAAGGATGGATTATTGACAGCCCAGATGCCTTTCGAATTTCACCAGGACCGATGGGAAAGCACCGACTCAGCTATAAGAGGTAGGATCTGCTAATAGCTGCTTGAGCTCTTCCGAGGGAGACCTAACTACTGAAGGGCAGCTGCTTCACGAATGCATGTATTACCTAAGAATAAATTTCCATAAAGATGTTATGAGATCGAACAATAAAATTGAGTAACCGACGCTGACTCTTCCTATCCTATCGAAATTCAGAGAATTCGCACTTCGTAGTTATTTCATAGCCGAACTAAAGATAAATATTCAACCTAGGCCATTTGTTTCGCAACGAGCTATTCTCGTCCATTTATTCTATAAGTCACGATCTTCAGCCGTGTAATGGCACCACGAAAGAAAATAAATTTATTACATCGGTATCGGCGTTGATAATATAACTTTAGAAGTGAGTTTCTGCATAACACAACTTCGTCTGAACTGAAGGAGGTCTTATCAAGCAATTAAGGGTTTTTACCACCGTCCTGCAATTTCTACCGTGAAGCAGTAATACATTTCGGTTTGAAGGTGGGCAGCCGTTGTAACTATACTGAAACCTTGCAACTTATACCTCAAGGTGGGTGGCGCATTT
>KZ222376.1:868-14618 GCA_002197625.1 Bombyx huttoni
CATATCCAATTCACTGCGTAATAAGGACTCCGTTGCTTGTGTTGGAGACTTTTGCGACGTTTGTGGCAAGATGGTTGACGAGAAAACATCCGATAAATTCACAGAAGTTTCTGTATAGATGGATGAAAATTTGTAAATCGTACATTAAGAGTTTTACTAACGATTCATAGTGGTTAAATTAAAAGGACCTTTTCTTAATAAGAGCAAGCTGCTAAACACATAATTTGCGTGTTACCAATTCATTTTATGACATCGTTTCTTTTTCATTTTAGGGCAGTATTCACTCAAGACTTACGTTCTGCTTTTGGTATAGTACGGTACATGGTAAGGTCTTAAAGGTAAAGATGACCTCCAAACAAAAATATCCCCAGTGAAAGTTTTTGGCCCTCTTGTATATCAGTATATACAAGAGTATGTATATAGTAGCCTCTTGTTGGCTACTTACCCTAGGTAAGTAGCCAACTGAGGTAAATAAAATGTGCCAAGTACTTACGTTTACACATAAATAAACAGAACATCAAAATTTGTATTTATTATGTTAAAAAGGAATAACATAAAATTTTATGACATAAATAAAAGATCTAAAGACACGACACATCATTATAATTTTTGAATTAATTGAATTCATTGTTTTAGAAATTATCTGTTTGATGTCCTACTTACTACCACTAGGTACTACCTGTGATTTTATTTTTCCTTTACAATTGGTTTTATAATTTTCGAAATTTAATTCCCAAGAAACTTCCGGAATTTATTTTTTATATTAGGTCCATTGCATTTAATTTCGCAATGCTTCGAAGCACCATACATTTTCCTTAATTCAGTACCGTAATATTTTCCGTAAAATAGTAATATTTTCCTTAATTCAGTACCTGATAAGATCAAGTTTTCTTCATTATCATTGAGAAATAAGTTTCCTTTTATTTCTTTTTTATTTAGCATTTCGTTGACCGAATATCCGTTTTGTAGCGACGATTCTGCAAGTTGCTTCTTTTATATAATTACAGCAGCTCTAGATTGTGCTTTCTGTAGAGCGGGGTGATCGATGGTAGCTGTGTTTGGTTACATACCTATGGTTAGTCTTTCCAGTATATCAACGAAATTTTCAAAATTATTATCGATCATCACATTTTTACCATCCACTGGAATGAATTTAGGGCTTAGGATTATATTTTCCAAGGGACAAAAATCGATCATCGATGTATTTTCACTGGAAACAACACATTGGCAATTGATTGTTCAAATTCAATCAGTACAGCGTACTTTCATCTGTTGGACTCATAATGTCAGACATTTGTATTTCTGATTTACAAATCCCTATACAAATTGAGCGCGATTAATGTTCATTTGTTGTATTACGAAAATATCTTTTATGAATTTGTACCTGCTAGATGTTACTGTTGTTAATTCACGTTCAGCTTGTAATATTTTTTGAGTGTGCATCAAATCAACGATATGTTTTGGTAATAATTGACCAGAATAAACGTAACTAACCAAAGAAAAAAGTAAATCTTTGGTTAGGCGAGTTAGAAATATTTTACCGTAATTTAAAAACCAAAGAAATGTTTTGTACTTTGTCTTTAAATCCCTATCTTCTTCCAAGCTTTGGGATTCCAGATGGTAGCTATTTCGCAAGGGATTTTTTTTGTTTATTAATTTGCTGCTACTGTTTTCGTCATTCATATTCATTCATATTACTTACATGAGCTTAGATGCAAAATTACACATATCAACTGAGGAAACTGTATTATAATTCTGACAGATACAGAAATTGACCGATTAAATTGATATTTTTTTTTATAAATTTCATATTGTCAAATCATGAGAGGTTTTACGAAAGAAAAAAAAATACGAAAATTTTCCTTAAACACGTGTCGCGATTGAAATTTTAAAATTTGTAAAACTTATGAAGTAGAACAATTCTGTAATAACATAACATTATGACTGTGAGAATATAAACCGAAAAATTCTAAATCTGGCTGATTGTTAAAGAATCCTATTTCGTAAGATATTTTAAATTGTTTGTTGGACATCAAATGTTAAAGTTCGAATCATTTCGAGACAGAGAACGAGGATCATTATTTTTTGGGCGAAGCGCATAATAATGGGTAGGCGAAAAAAATATTATACGAATAAGAGATTCAATGTTAATATATCTCAATTCTTATAAGGGTCATTTTATGCCAGAAAATCGATTTAAAAAATGTTCAATGCAATGCACGCACTATTTACTATAAAATAGGTTTAACTAAAATATTTACGGATCAGTCTGAGAAGCTCCACATATTTTGAGTAACTAATAGATTATGACTATTACACGAACACAGGAAACAATTGATTTTTATAGGTATTCTTAGGTAGATGAACGTATCTTTGAAAGCAATATGTGTCGAAGATCGCGAGAAATTCTTAAATATATTTTTTCGAAAAGGGACGTCAAAGCAAACTACCAATAATTAGACAGATAATACTAAATTTAATACAGCAAGTTTACCATAATAAACACATACATTAACAAGATATTAAAATAAGAAGTTACACTTCGTCGTAATACTAGGATATTCGAAAAGATTAAAGAAATACTTTGAATTTATTGTGATGTGATATTAATGTGTTTTCAGACAATTATATAGAAATCTAAAATACATTAATAATTGATAAATAATAAACATGAAAAGCTCTTTTGCGCGCAATATATTTAAATTAAGATTATATTAACTAGAATGGCTCTATTTATTTTTTAGTTATTAACATTTTTTTTTCTATTTAGGCCATTGAAAATACGTTGTCTATTGTAAATTTAAACAATATATTAGTAACTGTAAATATTTTAATATGCTATTTAATTACGACTAACTGGTTAGGTATCCGCTACAGACTGCGAATTAAATGCACGACAATCTCTCTCCCCTACTAAACGCCTTTCTATACGTCCACACGAAACACATACGCCCGTGGATTACCTTGCCTTGTCGTACCTTGCAATAAAAGACAAATGCAAATACTTTTACTTAGTGTTGAGACAGGGTATGCACAGGCAGTTCCGTATGAACGCATGATTTTGAGAGACCGTTTAAAGTATCAGTCGCCGGTACACTGGAATATCTTGTTCCTGTACTCGTGGTGCAGAGCGGAGTAGCTCAGCAAGCGTGTACAAGTCGTCGCGCGGGCGGTAGTTGTTCTGGTGCATCATGTTGTCCGAACGCTTTTTGGCTACCATGAATCGTTTCATCTTATTAGCGTATTGCCTCTTGCGACGGGCTTCCTCGTATCTCTGCGCCAGCTCATTCGGCCCGACTTGATATAGATCAGGATAGCCACGTGCAAGCGCCATTCGGTTTTGTTCGGAGAAGTAGGAGTGGTGCGGGTAGTCACGATCATGTGGCCCGATAACGACAGGCTCGTTGTACCACAGATCGCCATTTTCATCAACTTCAGGTTGTTCATCATCTGGATTTACACGACCATAATATCTATCTGCGGTCAATTGATTGGCATACTCTTGCTTTCGGCGTTCTTGAGCTTCCCATAGATTCAACAAAGCTCGTACGTCAGCGGCGCTCAAACCCGAGTCTCTTTTGCGTCGTTCTGAAATCGGCCTGTGGAAATAAAGAAGATAAATTTAGTTAGGTGTATTCTTTAACCATGCCTCCTTAGCCATTTTTTGTGTTTAACTAAGACCTGAAGTTCTTCTTGTTTCCACCGGAATTTTTAGTGGCGGTCTTGGCAGAAGCTGCAGCGCCGCCCACCTTAGTACCGCTGCCACGCTTACGGCGCTGAGTTTCATGTTGAGTCATTAAATCGATTGGTGACAGAGCGGCTTGATCTTCTGGCCTAAAAATATAATGTGAGTTAGATTTATTTTTGGACACTGTGTACTCATTTTTACACGAACACTTTGATCTGGCTCCGAAATGGTGCATACTTGAGGTTTTTCTTGCCCGATCCAGATTTCGTAACGACTTTAGTGGCAGCACCGGCCCCGCCTACTTTGGTGCCGCTTCCTCTCTTGCGTCGTTGTAAGTCGAACGCAGAAGCGAGTCCTTCCATTGCTGGTGGTTCGCCGTAAAGTTCAGGTCTCATGATAAGATTATCGAGTTCTCCATTAGACTGTGGTGAGTCAAAGCGTTGTTCAACCGCTTGGTCGTAGCCATCTTGGATTCCTGCAAAATAGCCAAAACAATTGCAATTTGTGATTTAACTTTTTGATTCAAATAAAATTAGCTTACTAATTAAATATCTTCGCTTTAATTATTTCTACATTACCTTCTTCACTGAGGGCCAACGGGTAAGGTTCCAAGTCGTTTTTGTCACTCTTGTTCAAGAAGAGAGATCGGTTATCATCTTTGGTTTGATCCCAATTTTCCGGCAGTTCACTGATGGTACTGCCGTCTGTATGAAAGGTTGTAATAAAAAATAGTTTTTCTATTTTATCAAAATACGGAAAGGATTTGGAAAATAACAGCTGTTCGTGGTCCCGTGCAGTATGTCTGCATAGGTACGACCCACCCGCATATTTTTGTTGGAAAGCGGTCATTCGAACTGATCGAGGGGTTTGCAGAACACGCGCCGCGATGTCTATGGACTCCAAAAACCACTTAAGAATCACCTTAGCTTTGAGCTCGTCGACACCCTTCAATAAAAAAAACCATAAGAAAAGCCAATACTTTCATTTATATAATAATATATTCTAAAATTATTTAATCCATTAAAGTTATTATTTATTAGCAAATTATTGAAATTTATATTATAAAAATTAAATTTATTTTTATATTATATCGTCAACCTTTAGCAATCAAGTTATATGTATCTATAATGTGACTAGAAACCAGTCTGAGGTACCTATTTCAAATCATATAATTGAATTGTATTAAATTGCACCTTTAATACGCATGCGGAGTTTTCATCCGTGGCCCGAGTCCTCGTTGCTATACCCTAGCTAAGGCATTGTAAAGTGAGAAAGATGTTATACGTTTTCGGAATAAATCAATGTATTTGCCCAATCTATTTATAGGCTATTAAATAAAATATCAGAGTTGATGGCCGGTAAAAGTACTAACTACGCAGCGATAGATCGGCGCAGACCGGGCTCGCAACACCTGTTGCTAAATATAGAACGTACCACCCCCCGCCCGTGATCGATACGGCAAACACAACAATACAATCGTAATACCCGAAAGAATAGCCTTCGAGTGAATATGCAACGGATATACGTAGATTTTATGTTTTAAATCTGTAATTGCTTCAATAAATGTCTATGTTTAAATTTGACAACGAGGACTAACAATAGATTTGTCCGTTAATGAAATATTCACTACCTATTTCAGATTTTCCCCACAATTACATCGCTATTCTACCTTTTAAGTAAAATCAAAGTATTATTACGTAAATTATTTAATCTATCTCCACAATGAAGAACGCTCAGCTTATAGTCAATATTAAGAGTACTATTCGATGTTGAGCGAATCCAATATTAAATGAAAAAATAAAAATGAATTGAATTCTAGGTGTATATTAAAAGACAAGTCTTACCTTTGTTGTTCGATGGCGTCGGCACGGCGCTGACAACAAGGACCGCTGTTATAGCGGTTAGCGAAAATAATAACATAGTCGCGGTCGCTCAGAATACTCGATGGATAGTAAAATAAAATGAATAAATCTCTTAAAATGTGGACTCAGGAGGAACACCGGATGCGTTTGTGATGTGGCCGCACGCAGGGAGCAAGTGACGTTCAGCGGAGTCCAAGCTGGAGAGAAAACCCATCGTTTGTGTCGATAATTTTGCGACATGCGCAGTGTACAATACAGTGACGAACTTGTCGAAATATATTATTATGGTTTAAAACTATTGCATCGCCATACTATGAACAGTTTGATGAATAAAAAAATTCTTGAGAATCACATAACGTTGATTTAGTTATCGCCTGTAAAGGACAACAAAAACGTTAGTCTTATTGCAGCTGTTTGCTTGGTCCAATTATTCAATAAACATCCAGAGGGGATCTAAATTGCTGAGAAATACGAAGGTCAATCTCATTGCATTTGCATAAATCATTTCGAAAGTAAGAACAATACGATTATTAAGTGCCTCTATTGCTATTATAGGCACACGAGCATAACATGTACCTAATGGCGACGGCTCACTGTCGCTTATAGACGTCAGCAACGTCAATGGGTCACTACCAAGCTACTGTCCACTTATCTGTTAAGTACAGTACAGTATAACTGTTACAATTTTATATCTATCTATTTACTACCAAAACTAGTACTAGATATAGCCATTATATAATGCAATTCAGTTTTCGACTTCATGATTTAAGATGCGCTGAGACTTCCATACAATGTTTATGATCCCAGGAGGGCCATGTAACATTCTAAATAGGTTTTTTTTAATAATACCAAAACTTACTCTTGCAAAATTAATAAAAAGCAATATGTATCTTGCTTCGTTCCTGTACTGCTGACGTCTGTTGCTCGAAAACGAAACAAGCCCTTAATAAAATAAGACTTATTGAGTGGAAAATGAGTCGAGACGGGAGTGGCGTCGGTACTTATTAATTACATTACATTAAACATTTTCCAGCTATCTGCTTTCTCGGATTGGGAGGCTGTTTCTAAGTCTTTCTTTTATTCGTTTCAGCAACAAGCACCCACGTTGATAACTTAAAAATAGTAATATCGATTGCACAATACAGAAATGTCCCATTCTGTTAGCAAATTATGGTGTTGGTTTGTTTTATGGTATGTGTGAATACATTTGCACTAGACTTTGCAGATTGCCGGTGGTTTGATGTGTCTAATCGATACGCCGCCCGAAATAGAGTTAGAAACTCGTTCCCTTTAGGAAATACAGAACTAATAAGATTGGTGCTTCAAATTTTGTGGATGTAATTTCCGCTTTGACCTTGCCGCCCATGGTTACTGTATAGTGGGCGAGATGTACCGGCTATGACTAGGTTTGTTCTGAAGAATTATTTTTTATTAAACTACTATAGAAGCATTCTCGTTCACCAAAAGAAGCAAATAGATGCTCCTATACATAAAAAAACCTATGGAAACATTTAGTTGTACTGATGTTATTCATTCTTGCAGTCTAACATGCTTCGCATTATGTATTAAGTCACCGGCGACCTCAAAATGTAACTTACTTTTACGTAGGTATATATTATTCCTTTTTATATAATAAACATTTGCGTATCCTTACCTACGTTTTCAAGTGTATGTTTTTTGATTGTTATGGTAATGCATACATTATACCTTTAATAGTTTCTAGGATAGTTACGTTACACCCTGTATTTTTCACAGAGGCGCAAATGAACTGGTTGTTTTTATCTACCTATTGCTAATAACCTCGAGAGGTTTATAATAGCTTCACCGAATGTGTAGGCGAGCTTGCGGGGTTCAGTCAGAGCAACTTTGCTAACGTCTGCCCTAGCATGGTGCTAATTCTGCCAACGCTGGTCCCAAGCCCGGATGAGAAAAGAGGGCTGAGTTGAGGTCCGATCTTTCTGCTCTAAGACAGTCAACGCCGAATGTCTGGCGGTGGTTAATTAGCCGGACCCAAATAATGTTTCAGCGGCCTCGAAGAACTAAATCTCTTCCAAAAACACTACCGTGGAAGGACTTAGGAAGTTACGACTCTCAGCATTGAGGATTATCATCATGGCAAGGAGAAGGAGGCCCTAGCACGTGCAGTACATCGCTGAATCTATCACCAGATCGGCGTCGTGCTCAACTGAGAAGATCCGGCGAAAAACTCCGTGGATTGCGAAAAGTCACAATGGTATGTTAAGATAATAAACTTATTATAAAACTACTTAATCTGAGGGGTATTTTTATCTACTAGTTTAACTCTTTTTAGATTTGAAATTTGTTAACAAATCTAATTTATTTTATTTTAGCGTGTTAGTCAGACTGTACGTCCGTGACTGGAAATACACAATAGGACATTTAACAAGGCCCATCTTCTCGTTCAGTCACTTTACCAACACAAAAGACT
Organism: Bombyx huttoni; assembly: GCA_002197625.1. Classification (NCBI taxonomy): domain Eukaryota; kingdom Metazoa; phylum Arthropoda; class Insecta; order Lepidoptera; family Bombycidae; genus Bombyx; species Bombyx huttoni. The sequence goes on from KZ222376.1 coordinate 8,868, forward strand.
TAATGGAACGTTCTGGGGTTCCAACACAACGAACTAAGATGCTACCTAGGTATAGGACAGCTCGGTCATATTTTATGGTTTCCTCTCATTTTATCAATCATTCCCGGGCTATTATTAAATCCTGCCCGGTCGTACATACATACAGTATAAGATGAAATAAATAATTAAAAACATCTAGTTTAGGCTATGTAGGTAGGTACATAAAAACGAAGTCTTTTATATTTATTCAAATCTATTCAAATACCGTCATAGTAACTTATGACACAAAAAAAGTAATCTTTAGAGTGAAAAAAAAAGTAATTTTCTACTGGAAGTGATTTATTGTATTAAATGTATTATTATTATTTTTATTCTTTATTGGATTCCATTTGTTAATTTTAGAACAAAATATTATTATTTAAATAAAGTATTTTCCACAATTTAAAAGAAAGTTTTTTTTATTTTTTTATGTATAGATGGGCGAACGAGTTCACAGCTCACCTGATGTTAAGTGGTTACTAGATCCCACAGACATCTATAACGTAACTGCGCCACCCACCTTGAGATATAAGTTGTAAGATCTCAGTATAGTTACAATGGCTACCCCATCCTTCAAACCGAAACGCATTACTGCTTCACGGTAGAAACAGGTAGGGTGGTGGTACCTACCCATGCGGACTCACGAGTGGCCCTACCATCAGTCGAAACTACAACAAACAAATCTAAACAAATTTTGTTTTCAGTTGCAGAAAAAAAATTAATCACATACATTTCTAACTATAACTTTAACTATACATTCATTAAAGTATAATTTATAAATATATTTCACCCTGTTAAAATAAAAATGTAATGTTACTTATTTTATTTTGCACTCTGCTTGCATCAATTATTAATTACCGGGTATGAATATACCAACTTGTTTCTCACTTCGTTTGTATTTCAGCAGCCATACTTACAAAGTGGAATAAAGTACTGATTTGGTACGTAGTGTGGAAAGCCATTGGTCACCAGTTCAGATCGTAATGAAAGTAACACGTATTAACCTACTTCGAAGGATGCACACGGCGAGAACTAAGATGAGCCGCGATATGAGACATCATAATCATATATTACAGAATTAAAAAAAAACTCCTCATGATTTTTTTTATGATTGAAGGATTACTGGTGGCGCAACGGCTTTTCCAGTTTCACCAAGACAGGTGGGCCAGCAATGGCTCAGCCAGGAGTGGTGGGATTCGCTAACAGCTGTCTGGGTGCCTCCAAAGGAGTCCTAACAACTCAAAAGCAGCTGCGTCGCGAATGAACCTGATCGCAATCGCGACCCGCTGAGAAGATCCCACGAAAAATTCAACGGGCTCCTTATGAAACTCTCTACTCTTACTAATCTATGCGTGGTTAACATTTCGTATATTGAAAAAAGGGACGAAAATCTCTTGCATTTACCCTCAAGTTAAAAAAATCCAAACTATAGTAATTCCGGAAAGACCTAGTTCGTGTTTGAAATAACTAGAAAACTTTTGGATTCAGTCTCTACTTGGTGTGTGTTAATTAAAGTTCACTTCAATAATTAAAAAAATGTTTTTGCTGTCCTGGACCGCTTGCCTTCGCCGAGAAAGGTCAGTTTTTTCATAACATGTTGTAGCAAGGAATATCCTTGCAAGCTGCTTGAATCATTAGGATTGTTTGGATTGATATTTAGTGTGGTGTTCAGTATCGTCATGTGGCTGATAATGTTGGCTTCAGGATTGAACATCGGCTTCGCAATGTACCCGTCTTTTGGCGATGGCGATCGCTTATCATAAAGCGCGCCAGATTCTTAAACTATGTTGTGAATGTTTCTTATAGGTGTGGGTTGAAGTACACGGTCTCACGCAACCCAAGGTAAGGAAAAGTCTGTAATGTTTAATTACTAGGGCATTTACCAATTTTCTAAGCAAGTAAATACATCCCTAATATATGATACGAATAACTTCCACGAGAAGGCAATTTAGAATGTAAGAAAATGAAATGCACAAAATTTACTAAAAAAAATATAAATGCATAGTAATGTAGGACTAGGTTATTGTGGCTTCTAACAAGTACGTATTATTGTTCAGTCTATATCTGCCGCGGAGAAGCAAAGTGCTCCGGTTTTAAAGGGTTGTAGCATTCTCATTAAGTGTATGATTTATGGCATTCTCGATTGACGTTTTGATTTATACGACTACCTACGCTATCAGGATAAAATCTCAGATAAAAAAATAATTTTAATTCATAATAAATTTAAGGTTTTACTAACTTTTTCGTAACTTCCTTTTAAACGTGTCTACGTCATGTTGAGCTTAGTGCATAATGTGTCCAACTTTTTTTTTTATGATTGAAGGAGTACTGGTGGCCCAAAGGCCTTTCCAGTTTCACCAGGACAGGTGGGCGAGCAAAGCTCAGCCAGGAGGGGATGTGTCCAACTGCCGACTGTGTTTCTCGCCGGATCTTCTCAGTGGGTCGCGATTCTAGTGCTATATTCTGAGAAGTACTATTCTTGCACAGGGATAGTATTAACAAATTCTCTCAGGTTGAACCCCTGAGCTCACCTAGGCGTCCGGGCGTAGCTGGAAGAGCCTCTTACGCTACAGCGAATAAGTAGGGAAAAAAGTGATACCCGGCTTATTCGTCAAATGTCACTATTTTCTCTAGTTCATGAACTAGATTTGAAAATTCGGCAGCGACTCAGAATCGGGGGCATACAAGAAAATTTGGAAATAATTTTTTAACTTTTTAGCTGATTTCATAGATTATATTCAGCTTGTTTTCAAAACACAATTTGGTGTTCTATCTATTTTAATACTTTATATTGACTATCTGTTAGTTTTCTTTCTAACTTAGCTACAAATTTTGAAATACAAATTACGAATATTATTTGAAACTGATCACTATTTACTAGTAAATGGTCGATAGACACACTTAGACTTGAGCACATTTTCTTTATTTTCTGTTGTTAATCATGTTTAAAAGACAATTTTAGAGCACTATTATACGAATATATCGGTTAAAATATTGCTGTTCATGTAATTTTAATACTTCTTTAGTACACATTAAGGTAGTAAGCTTTGAAGTATTATTTTAAAGGTAGGCATTTAAACAACACTTACTAGAATAATATATTTTTGTCCATGTCTAGTAATTTATTTAGTAAAATATTTAATACCTTGTCTGTAAGTAACTAAAATCATCAAACTGTAAAGTTAACATTTCTTTTAAAATTAGGCAAGGCAATCTTAGTGATTTGTACACAATAACATTAATATTAAACACAGTAATTAACAATTAAAGATACAGGTGTTCAAGTACATTTTATAACATTTTAGTAATTCATATTGTGTCAGCAATAAAAATTTAGTTCCATTGTACAATTCAGTTTTTAGAATTTTTTTTGCTTAGCTACCCATCTAACCAGAAACTAAACTCATTTCAGTAGTATTTTTGGACATTTAGTGTACAAGCGTCCTTAAATCTTACTGTCCATTTTTAGCTTAAAAATATTTTAATTAAACTATAAGCTAAGGTAAAAATTCCAAATAATTCACACTAAATCAACATATAAACCTCATCTTACAGGTGTAAAGTACGAATTTTACCGATGCTATCTGCTCTTCTTTTTCATAGCTTTCTTTCTCTTTTTTTTTCTATCAGCTTCAGAATCCGAACTGGAAGAACTGCTTGATGAACTACTAGAAGAACTGCTATCACTACTACTGGAAGAGCTCGAAGAGGAGCTTCTTTTTCTTTTTCTAGACCTTTTTTTTCTGTTATCTTCACTGGACGAACTAGACTCTGTACTGGATGAAGTTGTTTCCGATGAATCACTTTCTGAAGAAGATGAGGTAGATTCTTTCCGTTTCTTACTTTGTCTTTTCTTTGTTTGTTTTTTTCTTTTTTCAGATCTACTCTTTTTATTTGTGACAGGGGATGGTGTTTTGGGCTCTAAATCACAAGATGAATTTTGTTTCTTGTGCTCTCTTTTTGAAGACTTCTTATACTTTCTTTTCAATTTGGATTTATCATCTTTTCTGCTTAATTTTTTTTCTGATTTTCTTTCAACCATATAATCGTGGGAATGCTTTGTATGTTCTTTATGTTTTTGTGTTATATTGGAATTTGATTCATTATTTATATCATGAGAGCACTCTTTAGTATTATATTCTCCATGTTTTATTCTATTTCTGTTTTTTCTGTCGTCATTTTCAGTATACACAGAATTGTCTCCATCTTGGTATTTGTGATTAACTTCTCTATTTTTAATTTTGTGACTTTCAGTCTTACTACATACTTCATACTCCCTAAGTATCCTATTCTCTGTAACACCATCCTTTCTTTCACTATGTTCTTTATGTCTTACTTTGTCATCTTTTGATATATCTTTATCATATCTATCTGAATGTTTTCTTCGTGTGTCTTTGTTGCTTGTGTGTTTCCTGTGATCTCTTACTTCGTGATCCTGAGTGTGCACATGTTTATCAATTTTTTTTTCATTTTTATTTCTTTTTGACCCTTCTCTTTCATTTATTTCTTGGTCATAGTTATCTCTTTTAAGATTATAATCCCTACCATTTCTATGATCTCTTTCTCTACTAGTATATCTAGATTTATTTCTAGGTCTATCTTCTTCTTCAGATTCATTTATTAGCTTAACCCCTCTACCTTTTCCTAGCCATTTAATTTTCGATACAGACTGGGAGAAGTCAACATGTATTCTTCGGTCATCAATGAGAACATTATCCATTTTAAAATAGGCATCTTCACATGATTTCTTATCAGCAAATTCAATAAAAGCATATTGCAAAGAATCACCACTCTTTTTATCTCTTATAACTTCACAACTTACTATTTTACCAAATCGACTGAATATGATTTCAAGATCATCATCTGTTGTGACTGGATTTAGTTTGCAAACAAAGAGTACATTTTCAGGGGGGGCAATGTCGGCATCAGGAATATCACCAATAATTTCAAGAATAGTAGCTCTAGCCTTTGCCTCTTTTTCCTCAATTATCTCTTGTACTTCGGCTGTGCTTTTGCCTTGAGTTTCATCTATTTCCTCATCAGGTGCTATTCTTCCACCCTTCAACCTTTCTACAGTTGGAGAAGGAGATCGCGAGGGAGCTCTCAGACCTTGTGGATCACTAAAAGGATCTTCTAACACTACAGTATGTGTGATTCTGACATCACGATAAGGGCGATGAGTCTCATCACATATCACATCATTGAGTTTTCTTAGTACATCATGTCCTTCTGTAACTTCTCCTATGACACAATGTATTCCATCTAATGAGTCCAGGTCAGGAGCGAGAGTAAAAAAGAACTGTGAGCCAATCATCATGTCTCCAGTACAAACCATTGACAATAAGCCAGCATCAGTGTGCCGAATTTTCGGCATTTTCTCACCAGAAAACAATCGCTTGTCTGGACCTTCAAGAATCCCAAATATAGACATTCCCCCTGAACCTTCACCGGTGGGGTCACCAGTTTGAGCGATAAAACTGCTTCTTATCGAATGAAACAAATTGTAATTGTAATATTTCATTTTGCATAGTTTCAAAAAATTCAAACATGTTACAGGACGCTGATCTAGATATAAGTCTACGGTAATATCGCCTAAAGTCGTTTCTATAACGACTGACATTGTATATTTCTACTAAAAACTTTATATTATAATCCAAAACATTTAAGATCTATTTAAACTTGGGATATTAATGACTATAATGACACATCATACACAAGCGTAACAAGCTAACC